>APFE030067529.1:157223-207088 GCA_000404065.3 Pinus taeda | reverse complement strand
TATGCTTGTTGATCAGTCCAGGCAAAAAAAGCAAAGGGCAAATTTATCACATATATGTCATGCATACATATTTCATCAAGTAGAACACCATGCAATCATGCCAAGAAACAATGCAGATCAAAAAATGCTAATGGCAGAGGTTAGAGAGGTCAGTAATCCAATATGGCTATCCTCAAGAGCAACCAATGCAAATTAAATAATAATGATTCAACGTGTCAAATGTGCACCAAACCCTTAATGTGCTACTGATGTTTACTGTTGTAGCTTATTGTTGTACTAAATCACTGTAATGTCAATTTATTCTTGTGATTATCATGTATGGATCCTTGGTATGCTCAGGATTGCTATGAATTGTTGTGTAATCAAATTCTGATGCTATTGGAAAGCCTCCAAACAGGCCACAGCCAGGGAGAACCAATAGCAACATTAGGCTTAAGACCAGCAATGCAACCTCTCCAAATTTGCACGTTGATCCCTTTGGCTAAAAGCACAAGTCTAGATAAGGCCTGCAGCTGATGGAATGAGGCCCTAAAGCTTGCGGCCTGCCTCCAGAGACCTCTCTAGACACTATTTGGCCTCCAAATTCATCTGCATGAGGAAATATGTGAGATCTACACAATTATAATCACATAAAAATTGTAAAACAAAATTCTGAAAGTAAACCTGTTGAGGGTGTTGGACCCGCCAACATGTCAGGGGATCTCCCCAGTAAGAAGTCCCAACTAGACCTCAGACCGTTTGGTGTAGGAGTCGTAGCAGTGGGTCGTACGATATTGCCTTGACAGCAGTTGCGCGCAAAGGTAAGTGGGATGTCCTTGTTGGTAGCAAGGGTGTGACCAGTGCAGCAAGCCAAGGAGGGTGCATGAAGGGTTCTAACACACGGAAAGGGGAATGAGTGCACCCCTTAGAAACCTGTGGAAACACGTAGCTTGAAAGGGAACACACGAACAAAGATACATCACAAGATGGGAGGCAGGGAAACCAACGATCCAAAGTGATGGTTAAACCAACAACACATCTCAGTAAGATTCATACATACATATATAGAAAGAGTCCATACATACATGCGTAAGCAAACAACTACATATATCATTAGAGTAACCAACATAGCTGAAATACAATAACAACATATGCATGAAACGTGTTGGCTCCGTTATATTAAGAGTGAAAAATCCAATCATACAATACAACCATGACCAACCACTATTTTCGACAGCAGAACGTTACAATCATTGCCGCCAGCGCCTCCAAAGAGATGTACTAGCTCTGCACTGTGGAGAAGCCAAGGCGCATTACAATACACTTCAAGCTTTCTCTAAGTTACACCTATAGGAAGCTTGGCTCTCAAAAGCCCTTACAATGAGTTATGAGGTTCTATAAATAGCAAAGGGCGGGGTGACCCTTGATATTCCCCTTTGTGACTCTTCACCTACCCTCATGACTCTTCAACTACTACATGACTGTTACACTCTACTATCGACACTTGGTCTTTCACTTATACAACATGCTACATTACAATCTGCACATGTACCCATGTGAGACAAAAATCGGCTTGAGTAAGCCATGAAAGACATCACTAAGACTCGGACAACTGTGGGAAGACCAACTCTTCGACATCCTCGCGATGATTGACAGTGGCGAACCAATGCCAAGCTTGGTACTCCGTGATGGTGTCTGTGTACTCTATGGTGACATCCTTTTGGAAGCGAACTCTTGCCTCCATTGCATCCAAGTACATTGGTTTGGCACCTCTATCCAACTCGTTTGATAACATGTGCATCATAGCCTTGAGTGCAGCCGGACCAGCAACACAATGATGCGTAGTATCTGCGCTGATATCCAAGTGTGCACTGGTGGCTATGCGCATCAACTCGTCAAAGTACATGTCTAGCTCCAGTTGGACTTGGTTCTTTGTCTTCGCCTTGGTGAGTGTGCCAATAGATGGGATCGCATACGTGCGCATAGTGACATCCATGCTCCTGAACACCTACACATGTGATCGACAGCACTGCTCACGCTATCTACTCTGTGCTAGCTGTTGGGATAGGTCTATAACCTATATGGGTGCAGTTTCATCAATCTGTGCATGTTGAGCCTCCTGCTATACTTGTTCCTGTTGCGCTTCCTTTCTCTTTTGCGCAACTTTTGTTCTTCCCTAAGTTGTTGTTTCAACTTCTGCAACTCCATTTCTATTTCCTCCATCCTCTGTTTCTCTCTTTGCCTTTGCACGATCCTCCTGTCGCGTTGTCGCCTCATAGCCTCAATCTCCAAAGCTGCTTTCATCACGAGTGGATCTGCTTTGAACTTACAGCTTTTTCCGCCTCTACGTTGTCAACAACCTTCCTTTTGTCTTTGTCACACGCAGTTCTGCTACCTTCTACTGCTGCTGATGGTGCTACTCGCTGCAATGTTGCTTCCATTTCATCTTGATATCCTTGTCTATGAACAACTTGGTGTCTTCATAGATAGGCAAGCTCATAGACATTTGCTCAACTGCATCCCCAGTTGGGCTCTCAACGGTGTCCTTTGACTCTACTCTCCTAAAGGCCATTATACCTGTGTCACTGAGAGGCAGACGAACAGCTATGATACCTAGAGACATAGAAACACTCATGGCAAGCAATCTGTCAATTGAAAACAAAAACAAACTTGAGGACTGACATGCAACATACTTGTATGACTGATTGTAAAGATTGCACAATTTCCACCAGGAGGCTAGGAGACTGACTGCCAAAACTATGCAAGGCACAGTCCGAGCTGTCAAGAGGTTGACTGACTGCTGGAATTGCGCAATGCACAGTCCAACCTAGCTTACTGAGGACTTAAACTACGCAACGCGCAGTTTAGCAAGGGCATGCAAACCCAACAAACTGCATTGCGCAGTTTATGAGGCCAGCTAGGCACTGCCTCCCAGAATTGCACAAAGCAAGCTTGGGGGTTAGTGTTGTCCAGTTTTGCACATTTTATGGGAGGAAGGTAGAGCCTTCATTCTCAAGGATGTGCATTGCTGGCTGGGCAAGGCAAGGTCAGGGCCAAGGCAGCCCAGACCCACCAACAGGTGATTGAAAACATGAGAAGGTTTGAATGCATAGCAAGAGTAAGTGTAAGCAAGAGTGAATAATCATGCATGCAAACAGTGAATGCAAGATTCAAAAAATGGGAAAGTGAACATGTGTGTGAAGCGAGTCGCCGCAACAACAATTGTCATTGCAGAAACAGTATCATGCATGCGACAGCAGTGAGATGCAAAGGAAAATTGAAACAATGCTTCTACAAGCTAACATACATAAAAATGACAACAAGCATTCATTGAAACCAAGCAACCATCACTCACACAAGACGAAATACAAAAATTGCCAAAAAAGCAGCAAAATACATGAAAAGCAGACTTACCTGGAAAATCTAAGTCGAATGTGCCAAAGACTCCTAGATGTGATGTGGGATGGCAGAGCTCCAAGATCGATGTGAGGAATGAGCTCTGCAGCATCGAATGAATGAGTTTTGATAAGATCGAGGTGATGACACGCATGCCACAAATCTAGGAAACGACGACATTTGGCGGGAGGTTTCCAAAATGGCTTTTGCATGTACCCTCCAACTACTAAAATGAATCCCTAAAATCTAGGGATGCTTTTTGCTTTTTGCCATTTTGGGAAAAGTAGCCCATGCATGCAAATCAGGATTGCTCAGTCTTGGAGGGAACCGGTTAACCTGAAAGCACATGCAGCGGTCTGCAAGCTTGTGGATGAGATTTGTGTAGTTTATGGGCTAAGCAAGACTGACTGTCCCTCATGCACTATGCAATTTCTGGACTGAAGCTTTGGCTGCCAATCAGAACTGCGCAAATCCTTAGCTGAAGCCCGGTGTTGGGCTGCACTATGCAATTTTCAAGGGGAAGGCTGCCTGGCTAAACTGCTCATTTTTGGAACCCAACAGGCAGCCCAACAAGATTGCGCAATTTCTAGAAGGAATGTTGGTTGCCGTCCAGAATTGCGCAATTTCTAGAGGGAAGGTTGGTTCCCCTCCAGAATTGCGCAATTTTCAGGGGGAACATCTCAGCCAGAAAATTGCCTAAGTCCGAAATGACAACTTGTGGTGAGAGGCAAACAAGTTGACATGTACAGGCTCCCAGGCCACTGAAACTCAGTTGAAGCCTATGTACTTTGGACAGTGCAAGACATGATGCTAAGGATGGTTGGTAGGGAGGCTCCAAAATGAAGTTAAGGCAAAATTTTGAAGGGTGGTTGTAGCCGCTACAATAGAACCCTTGATCAATAGGCTTGGATCAAGCCCTAAAATTATGTGACTCTCTTGGAAAAGATTTCGCTGATGGAATAGGGCAACAAAACGTTTAAATGTATTCCTTGCAAAAGCTTCAAATGGGTCTGAATTCTCTACGGCCTTTGGAAATAGTATTTGTAGTCCTTTTAAGAAGATAATATTGGCTCTAAAACCCTAGACGTCTAGAGTTTTGGCCTTCGAAAATTAGTTCCCCTTCAAAAGCAATGGGCCAAGAACAATATTAAATTTAAAATTCTTATTTCTCCACTTTGGATCTGCAAAACCCAGATTAGAAAACCCCACGTAATATATACAATAAATGAGGAATAATGTACAAGGGTTAGTGAAAATATTTACACAATGAAAAATAAAATTGAAGGGCCCAGAACTTATTTACAAATAAATTTACAATATTTACAAAATAAAATTATAATCTCTCATTAGAAAATTAAATCTTTGTAGCCCAAGTTAAAATAAAAATTTTGAGAATTTTAAAATAAAAATTATGGATGAATAATTTCAAAAAAATGCCGGCCAAAACCCTCCTGCTAAATAATTCATCACAATGAAAGCTCAAGACTCAAACAAGGTCAACACTTCTCTACTGTCTATGAACTTGGAGCCTAAGGGCTAGAGTACCTGTAAATATCTATTCACTCTTAAAATAATTGTTAGATCATAAAGAAGCTCCAAGGGATAGCTCAATTGGTCGAGTTCCCGTTACTAAGTACCTTGCCAATTGGGAGGTCATGGGGTCAAATCTCCTCGACGCCCTTGGGATTATGTCAGACCAATAAGACGACGGGTAGATCCCTTCAAGTGGATCTGCCTGAATTATTGCCCATGAATGTAGCGGCCACCTGGTGACCATGAACCACAGTTAAAAAATTATTAGATCATATAGTGAATCAAATCACCTAAGATTACTCATTCAATAAAATGTTGTTATCACCAACAAATGAAATAATAGTTGTAATATTTGGCACAATATAGAAGATAAACAAATAAACTAGCACATACCACAGATCAACAGATAGAAAAACACCATGAACTGAAACCCCAAAGTCTTTCTATTATCAGAGAAATAATTTCTATTATTAGAAATTATAAGAGAAATAATTCTATTATTAGTACATCAATAGGAAATTACTTCACCCAAAGATCATCCACTAGAAATAGAAGCTCAATAGCTTTTTTATATAGAGAAATCCCTCCAAGTGGAAAATAATGGCTAGTTGGCTTGATCCTCGTCAAAATAATCTCAACCATTGAAAATAACTTGATCATCTCCACTGTTGAATTTTTTATTGAGGAAAAATTCAAATTTTTCTTAAAAACCACTTTTAATTAATCCAAAAATTAATATTATGAATTAATTTCCTCAAAATTTTGACTTTGACTTAACCATCAAAGTCCAAGGTCTCAAATTTTCTTAAAATATCCATTTTTCCCTTGGTGGAGGGCCTCCAAAAATTGACTTTCCTTTGACCCATGAATTTTTTATCATTTTCCACTTAGAGAGAAATTAATTGCTATATAATTATTTTTTGACTCAAAATTAATTAATTTTCTAGCTTAGGATTTTTATTTAATTTAGCCAGAAAAAATGATTGACTCTAAAGAGGATTAATAGTTTTTCAACCCTCAAATATTTTAGCCATGGTTTCTGATTGCGAGGGACCATGTACTAAAATATTGTTTACATCAAATATTACAGTTAATTCAACCCTTAGAAGGGGAAAGTCTTTACATCAAATATTCGATTCAGCCACCAGAGGTCAAGAAAGTCTTCCAAAGTGTCGGAGAATCAATTTCCTCAACAGAGACGGGGAGAACAACTCCATCAGAAGCAGTATAGAGGCTAGACGTCATAGGGCCTGCGCAAGCACTATGCAGAGGTTAACACAAAGGGTCTAGGAGGACGAGGTTTCTAAAGTAAAGTTATGTCGGGGTTGCTTGTGGAAGGGTAATTCCCTTAGATAATTTTGGCCATATTTTCATGATGTGTGGATTGCCAATTTCAGGCATTCAGATTGTACTCAGAATTTCATTGCTACTTAATAATAAAGAAACCTCAATTGTTGCACCGATTTTCCCAAGTTGGGTTTTTCAGGGGACATTTGTCCAAAAATAACGGTATTATTTTTATTGTGTCTGCTAGTATTTTCTCAGTTTCCAGTGTTATTTATTTGCGCAGTTTTATTTGTGAAGGTTGCAGTGTGACTAATTTGGTATTTGTCGTAGAAAATAAATTGTTAAATAAATTAACAATTGGAAGAATTAATTTCAATCGCTGCAATAGGATTCCAGTTTTGAAATTTTCACAGAGTTGACCACAGGATTTGACAATGTTTGACTATTGTTTTCATGACTATTTTGGGCTGACTTTGACCATATAAGGAGATCGAGTTTGACTAGGTATGACCAGGCTACACTGTGGATAATTTGTTGTTGTCTTGACCAGTGTTAACTTTCTAGTTAGGGATGTTGACTGTTGCAAAAAATTTATAGATTTGACAACGTTGTTTTGACTATCATTTGGCAAGTCAATTTTGACTTATTGTACTCTCTCTCTACTGAACATTTGATATAATAATAAGAAGAATTAATCAAAGGGCTTTCCCCATCTTGGGGTTTATCCCCAGCATTCACCAAATCTGGTGTTCTCTTGTCTTAGCTTGTCTTATGTATTTTGTTATTCATGTTCTATATACACTTACTGTCAATATGATTTATGGTTAATGTGATTGCTATTGGAAACTAAATTGGAAATTATCATTGTGTTTCTAAATGAACATTGAAGTAATTGTACAAAGCATAGAACATACCATTGTTATCTAAATTTAACATGGTATCAGAGCCCAAGTGAAGACAAAGCCCAAGCAAGAGAAAGAAAAGCAATCGCAAAGAAAGCTCTGTTGGACAAGGTCAAGCCTCAATAGCTTCAACATCTTACTTCAAGACTGAGGATAAGGTCAATGACAAATCTGACTATCATGCATGGAAGATGACTTTGGGCTTGACTTTGGAAGAGCATGATGCAATGGACTGTGCAGGGAAAAGTGGTGGAGCCTCCTTCAAGCATACCTGCTGCTGCGAAGACGGAGTATAAGAAAGGTGATGTCAAAGCTAAGAAAATTATCAGACTCCATTCAAAAGCATTCCGTTGCCTATATTTCTAATTTGGGAACATCTAAAGAGATGTATGATAAGCTGGTTGGGATATTCAAAGTGAACAATGCAAATCAAATCCTCTTTCTCAAAAACAAGTTGAAGGACATCAAGATGGATAAAGGGGAGTCCATCTAATCCTACTTCATGAGGATCAAACAAATCAAGAATGACCTTTTATCTATTGGAGAAGTTATTGCTGACAAGGAGCTCACTATCATTGCATTTGGGGGTCTTTCAAAAGCATGGGATACATTTAACACCACCATTCTCAAAAATGACAGGATTCCTAGTTTCGATGAATTATTGACTAGATGCACTCAAGAGGAGACAAGGATGATGGAGAGAGACAAGCCTTCAAATGGAAATGAACCCACTGCTTACTCCGCTCATGCAAAGAAGAAAAATAATGTTCGTCCAAGGAGACATCGTCAAGGGTTCAAGCAGGGATTCAAAGAAGGAGGAAAAGGAAGGTGTTTCAATTATAACAGGTTTGGCCACTATGCTAGATGTTGATTTTGGGTAGCATCGGATGTGCTCTAGCTCCAAAATTTTGTGGAGGGGCTAGAACACATGAGATCTCCAAGACTCAGAAATTTGGTGAACTTCCACCTGGATTGTATTTTATTAAAATAATTAATATTTTTAATGAGGTTCCTAAGTCTAAACTTAGGAAAATTAAATTTTAATAAAAATATGGGTGAGAAACTTCTAAAAGACGAGGATCAAGTCTAGTTTAATCTTAGCCATTGATTAGAGATTAGATCACGGTCGTTGATATCTCAACAAGAAAAGTATAAAGGAAGACTTGAGAGTCATTTGGAGAGACACCAAGGCAAATACTCAGTAACCCGAGAGAAATCAATTCTCAAGGAGTAGGAGTTTGATTTCAGAGGGAGAGTTGCAGGGTGAAGGAAGGGGAGGGCATCAGCATTAGTCAAAGACTAAGGAGGAGGTGACGCAGGACATTAGAGAGACAGCGCAAAGGGAGAGCTCTAAGAGACAACGCAGCGAGGGACGCAGTTCTCATGTGGTCCTCATGCAGAGATGATGCAGTGAAGGCTGGAGGGTCTCTGGGGTGTCAGAATTTCTCCAGAAGGAGGAAAATTATCTTAGGTGTTTTCTTAGAGGTTTCTCTATGTTCCGCAAAATCATTCCTTGTAAAGAGATTGTCGCTGAAGAATAATAAACAAACTCTCATCTGCTGCACAGGTTTTCCCGCATTGGGTTTTTCCGGAAACGATTGTCCAAAAATAATTGTGTTGATGTAATTGATTCTTGTGCTTCTATTTCTCTGTTCTTTTCTCTATGCTATTATGTGACAACTGCAGTAGAATTTACTTTGATGTTTATTGAAGGGCTTTTGTAAATAACTTATTGTGGAAAATAAGTAAGAGAAATAAATCAGTTACTGCAATAGAATTTCGAGTTTGGAATTTTCACATGGTATCAGAGCTGAGATCGGGCAACAAGATTAGAGAATCTGCAATGAGTCAGGAGCATGATGCTAGAGCAGCAACTCAAAAGGACTCACGCAGTTCACCTGGGAAAGAAGAAAGCATGAAGAATATGGATCACGACTATTCTATGTTAGCTTCCAGACTGGAAGAAGAAGTCGTTTGCTTGGCAAGTTCTGCTTCCTTTGAGGTTTGGTATGTTGTTAGTGGAGCTTCTACGCACATGACATGAATAAGAGAATGGTTCTCGAGCTATCAAGAAGAACAGATGAACTTCCAAATCACCATGGGAAATAAGTCAAAATGTACCCCCCTAGGAAGAGATACTATAGATTTTCAAACAGAAGCAGAGGATCAGCTTCGAGCTACCAATGTGCTGCATGTGCCTGGATTGGGGATGAACTTACTCTCTGTATCTCAGCTACAAAACAAGGGCTACGATGTTTTCTTCATTGGGAAGAAAGTATATGTCAAACATCCAAGTTGGAAGAAGAAGGCCCAAATTGGACACAGAAGTAACAGACTATATAAGTTACAGCTAGAATCTCCAATGGCACTGATAGGCAGCAGTGGAGAAAAAGATTTGAATGAACTATGGCGCAGGAGGATGGGGCACTTACACCATGGGGCTCTAAGAATTCTCAAAAGAACCGTCACAAGAGTTCCAGAATTAAGTACCAAACAAGACGATGCATGCAGAGGGTGCGCCCTACGCAAGTACGCCAAAGCAACTTATTCCAGAAGTAACAGTAGGGCTAAGAGTGTTCTGGGATTGATACACTCAAATATCTATGGACCCACGTCCACAAAATCTCTTAGTGGTGCCGAATACTTCATCACCTTCATTGATGACCATTCCAGGAAGACTTGGATCTACTTTCTAAAAACCAAGGATAAGGTTTTTGATTGATTCAAAGAGTTTAAGGCTTTGGTTGAGAATCTGACAGGGAAGAGGATAAAAGTGTTGTGCTCAAACAATGGTGGAGAGAACATTGATAAGGACTTCACTAATTTCTACGCAAGGGAAGGCATCAGAAGAGAATGGACAACTCCATATAATCCAGAGCAGAATGGAGTAGCAGAGAGGAAGAACAGGACTATTGTTGAAGCAACAAGGGCAATGTTGTATGATCAGGATATGCCCAAATTTCTATGGGCAGAAGCATGCAGCACAGTAGTATATGTCTAGAACAGGACTCCTCACAGGGCATTAGGTAAGATTACTCCAGAGAGTGTCCTCACCGGCAAGAACCCTGAGGTGAGTCATTTCAGAATATTTAGGAGTTTGGCGTACTGCCATATACCCGAAGAAAAGAGAAAGAAGTTGGATCAAACTACAGAAAGATGATATCTTGTGGGATATAGCGAGAATGCTAAGGCATATAGAATCTATCTTCCGAGAAATAGAACGATCATAGTACGAAGGGATGTAAAGTTCATGGAGGACAAAGCTTTTAAGAAATCCCAAGAAATGCCTTCCAAAGAGTAGTCAAAAGATGATCCATTGGTCTAGCCACTTCGACCAACAGAAATCAGCACCAGTATTTCTCCAAAAGACAAGAATCCAGAGGTATCACATCAATTAGAGTCTCAGGAGGAGGAGCAAATAGATCTACCCACTACTAGTGGAAGAACGAGTCGGGAACTTCGACAAATACTACGGGGTGCAGAGGATTTCATTGGAGCTCCTAGGAACGAGAAAAGTGAGCGCAGACAACCAGATAGATACCAAGCCTTGGTGACTCAGGTTGGAGAACCCTTTAGTTTTCAAGAGGTCATTCAACATCAAATATGGGTAGATGCTATGGTGGAGGAATACAGTTCCATAATGGTCAATGATGTCTGGGAAGTGGTGCCTAGACCTTAGGACAGGTCAGTTGTAGGTTCAAGATGGATCTACAAGGTCAAATATGTTGCATATGGCAGTGTGGAAAAATACAAAGCCAGGTTCGTGGCTAAGGGGCATGCTCAAAAGGAAGGAATAGACCACAAAGAAACATTCGCCCTAGTAGCCAGGTATACTTCTATTAGATCCGTGATATCCCTTGCAGCACAGATGGGATGGGAGATTCACCAGATCGACATCAAGACTGTGTTCTTGAACGGGGTGATAGAAGAAGTACACATTGAACAACTAGAGGGTTTTGAGACATATGAGAAGAAATCTCATGTGTGCAGGTTGAAGAAAGCCTTGTATGAGCTTAAACAAGCACCTAGAGCATGGTACGGTCAAATTGATGGTTACTTGCAGAAGATGGGATTCGTCAAGAGTGACGCAGATCCCAACCTCTACTATCTGATTGTAGAGAATGAGCCTCTAATTATGGTGTTATATATGGATGACCTTTTTCTAACTGGTTCATCCAGGCTCATCAAAGATTGCGAGGAAAACCTAGCTACAGAATTTGACATCAAGGATTTGGGACGGATGCATTATTTTCTAGGGTTGGAAGTTTGGCAATAGAAGGGTGGAATTTTCCTTGGACAGGAAAGATATGTTACAGAGATTTTGAAAAGGTTCAAAATGCAGGACTGTAGACCTATGACTACTCCAATGATTACCAACTGGAAGAAGATTGATGTGTCTAAAGATAAAGAAGTCAATCCCACCTTGCACAAGCAGCTCATAGGGTCCCTAATGTATCTGGTCAATACCAGGCCAAACATTTGTTACGTTGTCATCACCCTTAGTCAATTCATGGTGGAACCAAAGAGGGCGCACTAGGCAGCGGCCAAGCATGTTCTCAGATATGTACGATGAACAGTCGAGCATGGATTAATGTACACCCAAGGCAATGACATCAGGCTGAGTGGATTCAATGACGCAGATTGAGCTAGAAGTTCAGTAGATCGAAAAAGTACCAATGGGTACTATTTCAACATTGAATCAAGAATGACCTCCCGATGTAGTAGGAAACATAAATCCGTAGCTATGAGCTCAGTTGAAGCTGAATATATGGCAACTAGCACAGCATCGTGTGAAGCCATATGGCTTAGAAGTTGCTTGTGAATCTACTCAGGAGAAGGATGGAAGCGACCAATATTTTGTGTGAAAATCAGAGTTGCATCAAGCTGTCTGAGAATCTAGTTTTTCATGATCGGTTGAAGCACATTGACATCAGGTGTCACTTTATCAGAGATTGTGTCCAACGAGGGGCAGTACAGTTACGGTACACACCGACAGGAGAACAGGTGGCAAACATTCTCACCAAGGCTCTAGGAAGAACAAAGTTGGTTTATTTCAGGGAGAAGATGGGGATGATTGAAAATCCGTTTCAGTAGCAGAAGCAGATAGTGTAGGGAGTTGCAGTGCAGCAATTAGCAGTGGTAGTACTATGGGAAACATGATGCAGCATATTGGGAGGGAGTTGTAGTACAGATGCAGCATATTGGGAGGGCGCTGTAGTACAGATGCAGCAGTGACAGTGTTAGTGTCATGGGCAACAGTACAGGTTGCAGTAGTGCAGTGGATGAAGGGCAGCAAGCTGAGCATCAACAATGCAGAGGAATGATGTCGTGGATCAGTGTGATACTTCTACTAGGAAGTATTGCTAGAGCACATTCCTCGCTAAGAGGGAGTGTTGATTTTGGCTAGCAGCGGATGTGTTCTAGCACGAAATTTTGTGGAAGGGCTAGAACACATGAGATCTCAAAGACCTAGAAATCCTTTGGTGAAATTCCACCTGGATTGTATTTTATTAAAATAATTAATATTTTTAATGAGGTTCCTAAGTCTAAAGTTAGGAAAATTAAAATATTAATGGGTATTAATGAAAATATGGGTGAGAAGCTCTGAGAGACGAGGATCATGTCTAATTTAATCTTAGCCGTTGATTAGAGATTAGATCACGCCCATTGATATCTCAACAGGAAAAGTATAAAGGAAGACTTGACAGTCATTTGGAGACACACCGGGGAAAATACTCAGTAACCCGAGGGAAATCAATTCTCAAGGAGTAAGAGTTCGATTTCAGAGGGAGAGTTGCAGGGTGAAGGAAGAGGAGGGCATCAGCATCAGTCAGAGACCGAGGAGGAGGTGACACAGTACATCAGAGAGACAACGCAGAGAGAGAACTCTAAAAGACAGCACAGCTAGGGACGCAGTTCTCATGCAGTCCTCACGCAGAGATGATGCAGAGGTGACACAATGAAGGCTGGAGGATCTCTGGGTTGTCAGAGTTTCTCCAAAAGGAGGAGGAAAATTATCTCAGGGTTTTTCTCAGAGGTTTCTCTATGTTCTGCAAAATCATTCCTTGTAAAGAGATTGTTGCTGAAGAATAATAAATAAACCCTCATCTACTGCATTGGTTTTCCCACATATTTTTCCAGGGACGATTGTCCAAAAATAACTGTGTTGATGTGATTGATTCTTGTGCTTGTATTTCTCTGTTCTTTTCTCTAAGCTATTATGTGACAACTGCAGTAGAGTTTACTTTGATGTTTACTGAAGGGTTTTTGTAAATAACTTATTGTGGAAAATAAGTAGGAGAAATAAATCAGTTACTGCAGTTGAATTTCGTGTTTTGAATTTTCACACTAGAGTGTCCTCACAAGAACTCTCCAAGGGATGATGACAACAACAACAACAAAGGCAATGGCAATCAAAGGAACAAGAAGTTCAATAATAAAGGAAAAGGAATGCTCACCCTGCTCTATATGGAAATGGTCAACCTCACAAAAGATCAAGAAATTCCAGGTATGAGGAAAGTAATGTTGTAGAAAAACAAAAGGAATTTTATCTTATTTCCACACTATCTACTGCCTCTCCTTCAAACACATTGGATCATTGGTTGATTGATAGTGGAGCCTCAAGGCACTTCACTGGGTACAAAGAAGCCCTCTCAAATTTGATTGAAAAGAAGACTAATTTGGAGATCATACCCCGAGACAATGCCACCTACCACATGAAAGGGATAGGTACTATTACTCTTCACTTGAATCAAGTTCAAACCATTCATCTACAAGAAGTATTGTATGTACATGATTTGAAGAAAAACTTGGTGTCTATTTCTGCGATGGAAGGTAAAGGCTTCAAGATAACATTCATTCATGGAAAGGTATGTATTTGGCAAAGAAACCCTAAAGATGCATTCACACTTGGATTTAGGGTTGATGGTCTCTATCAAGTTGGAGGAATTCCTTTGGGCGCCTTGACTTGCAATGCTTCACTTCAACCTAAGCTATGGCACCGAAGGTTGCCCACTTACATTACAAAGCCTGGTGTAAGGAAGATGGTCACAGGTATGCCCGATTTCAACATGAATCATGAAGGAGTTTGTCAGGGTTGTACAACTAGGAAACTCACAAGGGGACCATTCCCTTCAAGTGAAAGCCAAACTGTCGATATTCTTCAACTGGTCCATTCTGACCTATCTGGTATGTTGCCTGTAACATCATTGGTAGGATACTTATACTATGCAATTTTTGTGGATGACTTCTCTCGTAAAACATGGATCTATTTCTTGAAGAAGAAGCATGAAGTGTTCAAATGGTTTCGTTCTTTCAAATCCTTGGTGGAGAATCAAATAGGGAAGAAGATCAAGATATTGAGTATCGATAATGGAACAAAATATGAATCAAACGAATTCAATGACTTTTGCAGAGAGACTGGCATTAAGAGGGAGACCATCGTTCCATACACTCGTGAGCAAAATGAATTTGTTGAAAGGAAGCATCGAACAATCATGGAAGCCGCCCATGCCATGCTCCATGATCAAGGTCTACCAAATTTCTTATGGGGAGAAGCTGCCAACACTGCCATGTATGTTCAGAATAGGAGCCCGCATCAAGCACTAGATTTCAAGACAGCCAAAGAAGTTTTCACTGGTAAGAAACCTGATGTTTCTCATTTTAGAATATTTGGTTGTCTCGTGTATTTTCATGTGCCTAAAGAGAAAAGAAACAAGTTGTAAGCATCTAGAAAGAAAGGTATATTTGTGGGCTACAATGAAAATTCAAAGGCATATAGAATCTATGTGCCTGCTCAAAGAGATGTAGAAATAAGCCATGATGTCACCTTCGATGAAGACACTGCCCTTGGGAAAGCCACAGATCTCCCCATTCCAAGAAAAGATTATGATGATGCTGCAGAAAAACAGGATCAACCTCTGACAGATTAACCTATGCCTGATGTTGAAGGCCTGATGGATCCCATTGATCCACCTCTTGTTGATCCCTCTACCTCAAAGAAAAGACATTTATGGCTCAAAGATACTCTCGAAGATGCTAAAAGACATATTGCTCCAAGAAGGAACATTTCGCGAAAGTAAGAAGCCGAACAGGTATCAAGGGTACTTAGTTGCTGTGAGTACTATTGTTCAAACTGAGCCATGTACTTTCAAAGAAGTCGTAAAGCACCAAGTCTAGAAGAATGTGATGAATGAAAAGTATGAATATATCATGAAAAATGATGTATGAGATGTGGTGCCTAGATTGAAGGACAAGTCTGTCGTCACCTCAAAATGGCTATACAAAATCAAACATGAAGCAGATGGGAGTGCTGAGAAATACAAGGCCAGGTTCGTTGCTCAAGGCTTCTCTCAAAAGGAAGGAGTGAACTATGACAAGATATTTGCACCGGTTGCCCTATATACAACTATCTGATCTATTATTGCTCTTGTTGCCACTCAAGGATGGAGCCTACATCAAATGGACATCAAGACCGCTTTCTTGCATGGCTAGCTTAAGGAGGAAGTCTACCTCGAACAACCTCAGGAGTTCGAAGTACAAGATTGAAGGACACACATATGCAGGTTGAAGAAAGCCCTCTATGGGTTGAAGCAAGCCCCTAGGGCTTGGTATGAGAGGATTGATAGCTATCTTATGAAGTTGGGATTTACGAGGAGCGATGTTGATCCTAATCTATACTTCAAGGTTCAAAAGGACAGCCTCTCAACTTGGTCCTCTATGTAGACGATCTATTCCTGACAAGTGTAGACCCTCTCATTTATTAATGCAAGAGGGAGTTGGCTTCCAATTTCGAGATGAAGGACCTAGGACTGAGGCACTACTTCCTAGGCCTGGAGGTCTAGCAAAACCCAGGTGAGATTTTCCTTTCCCAAGGAAAATACATAGTGAAGCTACTCGAGAGATGTGGGATGGTGGACTGCAAGTCTATGTCTATTCCAATGGAACTCAACTTCTAGTAGCTATGTGAAAGTGTTGCTAAGCGAATTGGCAAACCCTTCTGAATATAGACAACTTGTGGGGACCCTGATGTTCTTGGTAAAATCTCATCCAGACATATGCTTCGTTGTGAATACATTGATTCAATTTATGGTCGAGCCTCATATCACACATTGGATTGCTGCTAAGAATCTCTTGAGATATCTTTGTGGCACATTCAACTATGGACTGAGATACACAGTCGGAAATTTGAGGCTACATGGATATACTGATGCTGACTAGGTTGGTTGTGTGGTGGATCGAAAGAGCACATCAGGATGTTGCTTCTTCTTAAGTTCTGCTTCGATTTCATGGATGAGCAGGAAGTAGAAATCGGTTGCTTTAAACACCACCGAGGTTGAATACATTACAACCAATATGGGTTGTTGTGAAGTTTTTGGTTGAGGAAGCTCTTCAGTGAGCTATTTGAGCACGTGTTGGATACCACCGTGATCTTGCGACAACCAGAGTGGGATTTGCCTTTCAGAGAATCTCGTGTTCCACGACCGCTCCAAGCACATTGATATCCGGTACCAATTTTTCCAGAATATGGTACAATGGGGAGCAATGAGGCTCCAATACATCAGGACTAATGAGCAGGTCGCAGACATCCTCACGAAGCCCTTAGGGAAGGTCAAATTATTAGCCTTCTGAGAGAGAGTTGGAGTCGTGCAAAGACCCTCCCATGAGGGTGACACTTGAGTTACACATTGAGCTTTGGGAGCTCTTGGGGGCTTCGGGTACTTCTTAGAGCTATGAGCAGCGATAGGGTGAGTGGTTCACCTTCCCCTGTGATACCCCATGATGGTTGACATGTGTGTAAGGTGAGTGGTTCACCTTCTCCTACGATTGATTACGTGTGTAGGGTGAGTGGTTCACCTTCCCATACGATTGACATATGCATAGGATGAGTGGTTCACCTTCTCCTATGGCATATGAGCAGGATGAGTGGTTCACCTTCTCCCACTGATGGCCTAGCATACATCCTACCCATGTAGTCTGGGACTCATGGGAAGTACCTCTCATCTAGCCAATTGGTTGGGAAAGTGGTTAGGAACCATAGCACTACTGATAGACACATCGTGTACTATCATAATCCCTATGACTAGGATGCATGGTGTTCAATAACCTAATCTAGGATCAAGTCTGATTGAGGTTCTACCTCTGGACTAACTTTTTTCAGTGGAGAGTTGTAAGGTCTTGTGACTCTCGGTCGATTTTTCTTCATTATTCATATCAGTGTTTAGCAGAGCAGAGATCAGATGAGATACAAAGATGGAACATGACAACAGGATGGCGTGATGATCGATGACGATGGATGGATTGGCAAGTGGAATTCTCGCTAGTTGAGAGGGAGTGTTAAAATAGGAAACTAGGGCCAAATTCCACCTTGGGACAGCTCATTTGATGGAGATGATGATTGCATTAATTTCCTCTTCTGAAGAGGATCAAAATTGATATAAAGATCATCTAATTTGGACAAGCATAAGTGTGTTTTTGAATTTTTGCCCACGTGTGTGCAAATTATTCAAGTCGGCCACATCATCATGTAGGTTCATTAAGCCCAATGGACGTGTCACTTCACCCTCAACGACTTGTATAAATACAAGTGACCTCTCACCTCATTTGGCATCATCTCTCACACATTCTTCTCTCTCCTAATTTGATTGGTTTGTATAGTGATTGGGCAGTCGAATTCTTCTCGCATGTGTCGCTGGAAAAGAGGACGAATTATAGAGCCGAATTGTAGGTTGTTGCAGGGTTTGACCAGTGTTGACCAAGGGATACTTGACCAAGTTTGACTGCAATTTTTGGATCAAAATTTTGGTTTTGGAGAGCTGCAACTATTGGCACAAAACCGAGGTATTCTTAGCACTTTGACTAGGGCTGACCGTAGAGTTGACCACAAGATTTGACCAAGTTTGACTATTGTTTTCATGATTGTTTTGGGCTGACTTTGACCATCTAAGGAGGTTGAGCTTGACTTGGTATGACCGGGCTACATTGTAGATGATTTGTTGTTTTTTTTACTAGCATTGACTTTCTGGTTAGGGTTGTTGACTGCTGCAGAAAATTTACAGATTTGACAAGGTTGTTTTGACTATCAGTTGGCAAGTCAATTTTGACTTATTGTACTCTCTCTCTGTTGAACATTTGATATAATAATAAGAAGAATTGATCAAAAGGTTTTCCCCATCTTGGGGTTTTTCCCTGGCATTCGCCAAATCTGGGGTTCTCTTGTCTTCTGCATTTTGTTATTCATGTTTTATCTACACTTACTATCAATATTATTTATGGTTAATGTGATTGCTATTGGAAACTAAATTGGAAATTGTCATTGGGTTGCTAAAGGAACATTGAAGCAATTGTGCAAAGCATAGAACATACCATTATTATCTAAATTTAACACTTTCCTTTCTCTTGACCATTCTTTACTTGGAATTCATCATTCTAAGGTCTTTGAATTATTCCTTTTGATAACAGCCTAGACTCCTCTTAAATACAGGAGATCCACAATTGATCAAAGTTTTTCTCACGATACTAGAAGCAAAAGAATCTCATGAATCTGGCAAACCATTTAGAGTTATAGTCACAAGCTTTGAATCATTAATGATTTCTCCAATGTCCTTGAGCTAATCTTGCAATTGAGAGATCTTTATGAAGGAGGAGGTCACAGAGTTTGACCTAGTCATTCGAATATTACGTAGCTCATTTCTTAAGATTATCTTTTGTTCAACGTTGTTGACTATATATAGCCCTACTAGGGTACCATAAACTTGTTTTGAAGTCTTCATTCTTGAAACAAAAGGAATCGAGTGGTCTTTGATGGATTCAACAACAATCTTCTTGGCCTTGATTTCCATTCTCTTGTGCTGAATCTTTTCCTCATTATTCTGAGGCTCGGGAACCATGCCTTTCACATATTTCAAGACATCATTTTCTCTGACAATGAGATCTATTCTAGTCTTCCAAGCCTTGAATTTTGATGCCCCTTCCAGCTCATGTTCAGGCTTGATAGAGGAGTTCATTGGTCAAGGATCTGGTCAAAAGATTAGACTGTCGGTGCAAGTTTCTTTAGGAGTGATCTCACGCCATTTTTCTTCACCAATGCTTTGATACAATGTTGATTTTACAAGTGCAATAGATACAAGGACTAATTTCTGAAACTAATAATTACTTCTAATGATGTAGATATTATCTTAATTCTTTAGCACTTCCAGTCAATCATTAAGCAATTATACTTCAGAAATTCAACCATAAAAAATAGTAGGACAATGGAAATCATAATGAAACAATGATGCACAAGTCAACACAAATTTTACCTTGGGAAAACCCACTTGGGAGAAATAACCCAACAACTTTTTCTTTAGAGAAATTATTCATTTCAACAAGAGATACAATCTGATCCTTACAGTGAAAATAAATTCAAACTGACCAATAGCAAAACCCAGGTCAAACTTGGTCAAACTGCTTACAAATATCCTTAGTCAATTGTGATCAATCTGCCAAGAAATTCGGTCTAACTAGAGAGAGGTCTACTCAAAAATTCGGCCTTCTACCCAGAGATAGCTCTGCCCAGAAATAAGGCCTTCCTCCCACGTGTGTGAAGTCAACCTGAAGGAAAACAGAGATGAAACAGCTACACTGATCTGATCAACTTTGGCTTCCTTTGTCTCTCTCTTCTTCACTTAGGTGAACAAAAGATCTTATGCCTGTGTGATTGAATGGATGTCAAAATGAGTGAGACAAGCTCTCTTTATATAGTAATCAAGTAGGTAGAATAGGAGGGTCTTTAAGGTAGGTCGACTTGAACTTGTGGAGCCAAAATTTGAATTTCAAAACATTGTTATTCCCTCTTTGAAGCCGACTTGCAATTTAAATTCATATTTATTATTTCTTTGGGCTACATCACAATATGAAGACCGACCATAGCTACAAAAATTAAATGAAAGAGGTTAATTAAATGAGTGTAAGGACTTGTAATAGATCATTTTACTTCTTTCAGCTCCTTAAAAACAGAGTCTTCCCTTGGCACACACAAAATACAAACAGAGAAATGACCAATCACATTATATTGGGTAACCATAGCTCTTAGCGTAGAGATTCTTCATAGGGAAGCCCCTATTGTGATTCATTGCAAGGTTACTTGGGAGCGAGAGCAACATTGTCAAAAGCTCCCGATTTGGGAGTGATTCCAGGAGCGATTTTTTATATGATATATATATTTTTTATATTTGGATGCATATATGTCAACAAAAGCATGTAGAATGATGAATTAGATATAAAAAGCATAAAAAACATAGATTGAACCATATAACAACAATAATCTAGAAGTTATAATCTTCATCAACCACGTCGACAAGTTAGTAACATACAACATATTGAGTCTCATGATTCATCAATCTTAAAGTTTCAAGCTTTCAAAATTCAATATAATCATAATTGATCACCAAAGTTGTACTTGTAAGCTAAGTGTAACCATTACAACAAAGAATATCTAACATGAAATGAAACAACTTTCAACTTTCACGAAGCATCATATTCATAATTCATTACCAATGAGTTATAATTGCCAACTTCAAACTTCAAACTTAAATTGTCATATATTGTTTACAAAAAATATCATAATAAATATGAAAGAGTCAACAGTTATTAAAACTACTAGAAACTAGTAAAGACAAGTAAATCTATTATCTACAGCTTCCTCTTGCCACGAGAAATGTCTAATTTCTGAGCAAGTCATGGTGGTCTTCTAGGAATCTCTTCCTGCACAATCCCATGACCAGAACGAGAAGGCACATGCCCTCCACATGAGGATGTACATGGAGTCGACGGCAGCAAAGGAAGAAGACTTGGAACTCGAGCACTGGCACTGCTATTGGATGGTGGGGGTGGCATGGTTGTTGTTGTTTCATCTTCATCTCTCATAAGTTCTTTTTCCAATTCTTCAAGATGTATAGTGCCATCATCCAAATTATCGTCGTCTGGGTTGTTGTCCCAAATTTTATATGTTGGATCCTCATAAGCCTGATCACAATAATGACTCAACAACTTCAAGTTGTAGTGCACATAAACCAAGCTTTCTACCTGGTTTTCATTAAGGTTGTTTCTTCTCACATTATGTATGAAGTTGTAGATGCTCCAACACCTCTCTGCAGAAGAAATATTTACAACCTGCGAGAAAACATTTTTTGCCAATTTTGGCAAAATTCCCATGCTGCCATGTGCTTCCCACCTAGTGAGAGCGTCATATTTGTCTCTATCTTCCATTGCATACAAAGAACCAAATAAACCAGTGCAACTGAAGTATCTGCCTAATTCAAGACGCAGATTAGCACACTCTTCCCTGTCAGGTACCAACTTGTCTAACGCTTGCATATATCTTGTAGATACCTCTGGATCTGTATGGGGTTTGACCATAACCCCACCCCCAGGTGCAGGTTGGCCCAACCAAGATGGAGAGTAGTATTTTGGCATAAGGATATACGCCAAGGCATGTAGTAGAAGTTGGAACATTAAGTTTATTCCACCATGTACACACACAATTGTGAATTAGTGTATACAAGTTGGGATCATCTTTCTGAACAATATCTTTTATTTGCCCCAACATGGTAAACATCTGCTCATACACCTCCCCAACCACTGGTTTATCTGTATCTGCAAACCGGATCATGTTATAAATGGGGTTGGTGAATTCCACTACTTTCCTCACACGTGCCCAAAACTCACTGTTGTCGCATAGATTGTCACAACAACGCTCAGACCGGGAGCTGTCACCCTGATCCCCGATCTCTCTGTTTAAGTCATCTCCCGTGACTAAGGGAGGTAGACCCTATGGGACAATGGATGACCAACTGTGGACCAGTTGGGTTGGGAGACACAAGGGGAAACAAGCACTTAATTAATTTTATAAGTTAATGTGCCAGTGCCTTATAGAGTTAATCACTGAATGATTGTTTATTAAATGCTTGCAAAAATATGAACTCATTAATAATCATTTACCATCAAATAACTCAAACAAAGATTTAACTTTTACCAAATGCGAGATAATAGATAAATGCTCAATGGCTTAACAATATTCCAACAATTAAAATTTGAAAGATTAAATGCTTTAAATAACCACGTAATTTTAAATGCTAACCAATTATCACCTTCATATAGCTAATCTTCAAATGAACATTTAAGCATGTTTAACCACATAAAAATGATAAATATTAATCCCACATCAAAATTTTAGGCTCAGCAGAAAAGATATATTGCAAACATGACAAATCCTTGAGCCAAGACTGAATCTGGCAAAATATTTCCAAGATTTTTTTTTTTTGTATTTTTATATTTTCAAATAAAACAAAACTAGGCTCAATGAAAAGTAAAGGCTAAATAAATGAAACTTAATCTAAAGCCTAAAGATATTTTTCATGCTTTTTGGGTTTTATATCTTTTTTTATATTTTTAAAGTCAAAAAAAATGGTTTTACCATCTTAAAATCAAAACTAAATCTAATTTAAATAAAAATAAATAAATAAAATTATTGTTTTTTTTTTTTGAACAAAACCAAACCTAAATCAAAATTAAACAAAACAAATTAAAAAGCTAAAACTACAAATAAAACTTAATTTAATTCTGAATCTAAAATCTAACGTTACTTCATGAAATTCAAAACTAAAAGTAGAAAAAGAAAAAAAAAATCTGAACACTTAAAAAAAAAAAAAAAAAAAAAAAAACGCTATCCTACCCTAATCGAAAATTAATTCGATAAGCAATTCTTTTTTTTTTTTTTTTTTTTTTTTTTTTTTTTTTTTTAACTGCAGGTTTGTGACGGCGGGATTCGAAGAGAGCAGCCACGCAAGGAAATGCTGCGTGAGGGTGCTTCGACGACAGCGTGGAAGCTTGGACGCTGGCAGTCAGCGGGTTTGAGGAACGCTGAATGATGGAGGATAACTGAACAGCTATGGATGGGGACATGGAGGAGATTAGAAGGTGCAGTAATGAGCTGCATTTGGGAGCTGCGGATCAAAGGAATGAAGGCGTGCAGGCTTAGGAAACTCGACAGAATGGAGGCTACGATGAGAGGAATGAGCTGCGGGGTAGTGGCTAAGGAGATGAATTTGCTTGTAGGTTGGACGTAGTTTCTGGAGGACATGGGGAAGAATGGATGTGAGGGATGCGTGAGGAAAAGATAGCAGAAGGGAAGTGCGTGGATAGAGCTTGCTGAACGCAGGGGGAGACAGAGCTGCGTGGAGAGATTGGATGCTGAGAGAAAATGCATGGAGATGGAAAGGACACAGCCAAAGGAAAGATGCAGAGTGAAGAGGTTTGGCAGCAGTAAATGGAGAAGTGTAGGTCTGAGGGTTTGGACGGTTGAAGAAACGAAATTTCGAATTTTTTCCCAAAAAATTTGCAAACTCCAGGCAACAACAAACAAATTGCCCAGGAAAACCCCTGAAGCTCTCCACAAAATCAATATTTAAGATTCCCTGTTTTAGATTTTCCTGCAAGAGTTGATAGACAGGGACTGAGTTGAAGGTTGGCCACGATCCAGGAGGCCCACACAGCCTTCTTAAAAAAAAAAAAATCGAAAAATTTTCCTAGAAATGAAACCCCAACAAGCAGAATTTACACTTGCAAGAAAACTGGTTCTGAGGCCAGATCTGACTTCCCACAAAAATTTCTTCTCAGACCTGCAACCTGTAATGGAAAGATAAACACCCAAAAAATATATATGCAAGGATTAAAACTAAAAACCCTACAAACCAGCTACAATATTTACAGTTTCATGACTCTACAACAACCAGATTTGTCAGTAATCCTCAATAATATTTCAGAATTTCAGATTTACTATGAGATACTTCAGAAATCTCTCATGCAATTCAAAAATAAACTTTAAATGACAGACCTAGAATCGAAACTAGCTGGGATCTACAAGAGAATGCTTTTTGGGAGTTGGCTGGTTCAGCCTAGAACTTCCCCAAACGCCCGTTAATCTTCTCAATCTGGATTTCCTACACAGCTCACTTCAGCTGTCAATAAAGAGGGAAAAAACAGTACTGAATTCCAAATCCAATGGAGATACCTGCCATTCTTTCCAGAAATTCTACTACTATTAAAACCTTAGTGAATAAACAAGATAACTGTGTTCAACATCACTCTTCACCAAGCTATTACTAATGGTTGAAAATAAAATTATGCAGAAAATAAAGCAGCTTACAGCACTTCAGGAGAGTAACACCGACAAGATTTCAACCCCAAAGTCTTTCTTTATTGCACAAGAAAAAGTTTACAAGAGAGCTTTCTTCAGCACAAGACTCACAGATCGAATGATCTCAAATGACCCCTAACACCCTATTTAAAGGAAAAATTCCCAACGGGTAGTTCAAGTGATCCATGTTAAAATGATCTCGACTATCGATGAGGATCAAGATATCTTTTAATCTCATCCGTCGAAATTTTAATAAATTAAAAGTTAAAATTTTGCATTTGCTTTCTCAAAATTTCGACATATTTTTTTATTTTTTTATTTTTTTTATTATTATTTTTTTTTAATTTTATTATTATTTTTATCTATTTTTTTTATTTTTTTATTTTCTTAATTTTTGGATCCTCGAACTTAGCCTTTGGAAAAATCACCTAGGACCTAGGACTTAGGACTTATGAGGGGATTAGAACATTTTCTAACCCTCAAGACACTTTACATTATGACTTTCACAATTTTACATCTCAAGAGGCAAAACCCATTTGACATAGACCCTCATAGACCACCCAATTCTGCGACCAAATATAATCTAGCAGATCAACGCACTAAGATTCCCCTAAGATTTTAATGACAAAATTCATTCCAGCGTTGGGCTTAGGCTGAAGGAAAACTCTGCCAATCATGGATCGGTGAGACAAAAAACCTTCTGGAACATAGATTATCACGAAAAAATTAGGTCCACCTAGGCAATTTACATACATGACTCATATCTGCTAAGATTATTTACAACTTACACATGCAGACTGAGTTTACAACATAACACAATCAGGCTGATGATGGAAGTCCAATGGCACGAACACATCGATGAAGCGCTATCCCTTTTGAAAAAAGGGGGTGTACTGCTATGGGTAGTTCACACGTAGTGGTCAACATCTGGCTCTACTTGGGGACACGTTCCTGCACTGTAGGAATGTGAGAATCCAGAATCTGCATCCATGCAACACACAACCAAAAATAAGTAGCGTCCATCTAAAAAATCATCATATAGCATTAAGCACATGAAAGATATAAGCTCTTCATTTATTAACTATCTAGTAACAAGGAAAGTAAATCTAATCCTAAAACAGAAATAAAATGCTGAAATGACAAGGAGTAAGGTTAGAAATACAATACAATGGATGTCCCATGGCATCAGATATCATCTTTAAAGAACAGCGTGAGCATTTGGCCATTTGCAGGTAGATCAAGTGGTTCGCCATCCAATTTGCTCAAGTGGAATGAGTTTGGTCTAGCTATATCTCGAATGATGTACGGTCTCAACGAAAACTGTCGAACTTCTTATGTTTTCCTGGTTTTTCATTCTTGCGATCCCAAAGAAGTACCATATCTCCCACCTGCAAAGATCTAGATTGAGAGAATTTATCAAAGCTTTTCTTAATGTTAGATTGATTTTTACATATAGCATCAAAAGTTGTCCTACGAGCTTCACCTAACTCCACAATCTGATCTATTCTATTCTGAACAATATCTTTATTAGTAGGAAAATGCTGAAGGAGCTGATAAGCTGGCAATTTCAGGTGCACAAGTAAGGTTACATCCAAGCCATAAACTAATTCAAAGGGAGATTTACCAGTAGCTTTCTTCTTAGTGATTCTATTTGCCCATAAAGCATACTTGATTTTGCTATCCCATGATCTCTTATTATCTCCTACTATCTTCTTGATAATGGTTATAAGATTCTTGTTACTTGATTCGGCCAGACCATTACCCTGAGAATAGTAATTTGACGAATGAGATAAGACAGTGCCATACTTGAAACAAAAAGACGAAAACTCTAAGGAACTAAAAGCTTTGGCATTGTCAGTAGTGATCTTAGCAGGGACACCAAATCTAGTAATGATATTATTTTCAATGAAATCCATAATAACCTTTTCAGTGGCATTCTTAGCAGGAATGGTTTCAACCCATTTAGTAAAATTATCCGTAGCAGTCAAAATCCATGAGTAGCCATTGCTAGAATTTTCATGGAACTTCCCGATGAAGTCCAGACCCCAATGCTGAAAAGGTGCCTCTACAATGATAGGTTGTAGGGTCAGGGCAGCAAGCTTTTGTTTCCTAGTGAACAGTTGACAGGCTTGACAAGTCCTAACAAACTTATGCACATCAGAAAACATTGAAGGCCAGTAAGAACCAGCTCTCAGAATTTTGTGGGCAATAGTTCTAGCGGCATAATGACCACCACAAAATCCTAAATGAAACCCAGAGATTAATTTCTTGGACTCAGTTTCATCAACACGCCTAAGTACTATGCCTTCAGGATTTCTCCATCCAAGGCCATCCTTCATAAGGCAATACTTAGGGGCTTTTAGTCTAAGAGCCCTTCTCTTATGCGCAACTAAATGGCTAGGACATGTAAGATTCATCAAGTAATAAACAATGTCCTTGTACCACTCATGTTTTCCTAATCTTTGCAACTCTAGCGAAGATAGATTGCTAAGACAAAACAAACCAAGAGTCTTTTCGTTACTTTCAATCAACATTTGAGCCAAACCTTGGCCTTTGACTAGCTTGGTGGGTCTGATCTCTAAATCATATTCTTGTATTTTAGTAACCCACCTAACGCAAGTCCCTAAGCAATCGGTTTGAGTTAATATATCTTTAACAACAGAATGTGGGACGAAAGCAATGGTTTTAGAATAACCAACATAAGTTTTGAAGTGATTAAGAGACTTGACCAGGGCATAAGCTTGCTTTTCCATGGTATTGTACTTTAATTCGGAATCTTGAAGCACTCTACTCATGAAAGCAATAGGTTGCTCATGACCATCTTTATTCTTTTGTAACAAGACACTAGCAATGGTATCTTCGAAAGCGAAAGAAAAAATCATGAACTCCTTGGAAAAATCAGGACTAACTAAGACAAGAGCTCTTGCAATAGCGCATTTGATTTCTTGAAAAACCTTTTTGCCTTCTTCTTGCCAAACAAATTTTGCATCTTTTTTTAGAAGACTTTGAATAGGCTTAGCTATTTCTGCGTAATTTGGAATAAACCTTCTAAGAAAATTTGTCTTTCCAAGGAAAGACTGAAGGGATTTAAGATTATGAGGGAGAGGAATCTTTTGGATTGCTTCAATTCTTTCAGGATCAATCTTGATTCCATCCTTAGAAATGATATGGCCAAGTAATTTCCCTTCGGTCACTCCAAAAACGGACTTAGCTGGATTCAAAGAAATCTCGTATTCTCTACATCTATCGAAAACCTGCCTAAGATGATTTATATGGCTGATACCATCTTTAGAAAATACAATAAGATCATCTTGGTAAATCTAAATAAATCTCCCGATTAACCCCTTGAAGGCATAATCCATAGCCCTTTGAAATGTAGCTCCAGCGTTGGTTAATCCAAATTGCATTCTAATGTATTCAAAAGTACCCCATGGTGTGGTGAATGTGGTTTTATGACGATCTTCCTTTTTAACCCATACCTGATTGTACTCAGAAAAACCATCTAGCAACGACATCATTCCCGAACCGGTTACTCTTTGTAATAAAGTCTCCATGTTTGGAAAAGGGTAATTATCTTTCTTGCATGCTAGATTAAGATTTCGAAAATCGACACAAAGCCTTATCATACCATTATTTTTCCTAACAATCACCAGATTTGAACACCATGTCGAATGCTTTGTTTGAGCGATAATTCCTGATGCAAGCATTTTTGCAAGCTCTTTCTGAACCAAAGGGGCTAACTTAGGATTAATCTGTCTAAGTTTCTGGCGAAAGGGTTTAGCATTTTCATCCTTTAAGGGGATAGTATGTTCCTTGACATCTTCCCTATAGCACTTTAATTCATCATAAGAAAAAGCTAAAACATCTCGATATCCGCAAAGTAAATTAGTTAACTTTTTTCTTTCCTCCACACTAGTACCTTTACCAATTTTAACAATCTTTGGGTTCTCAGGAGTACCAATGTTTATCTCAAGATATTCGCCTGGGTCCATTTTATTTTCCTCTCAACTTCGTGGCATCATGACGATCAAAGTGTTGCTCTAAGGCAACCACATTCCTAGGAGTAGGATTTATGATATGCTCATGATTTAAAGATCCATCCTCCTCAGAAACTATCCGGAAATCTTCAAACTCATCCAGACTATTAAGAAAACGAATGACTTGTTTTTCATCATTAAAGACTTGCCAATGCTCTGAGTTATCTGGAACAGATGGTCTAAATATTACTTCCATTTTGATCTTATCCATAATCAGCTCATCAGATAACTGGAAGGTAGTAGCAGCTACGGCAAGTTCATCCGCCAAACTATTTTGCTCTCTTGGGATAGCTTCGAGGTCAAGGGCATCAAAGTGCTCCATAGTATCCCACACAGCATTTCGATAATTCCTTAATCTTTGATTTCTACATGTGAATTTATTTTTAAGCTGCATGATAATTAAATCAAAATCCCCTTTAATGCTAAGCAATTTAATTTTCAAGGACTTCGCCAATTCAAGACCCAACAATAAAGCCTCATATTCAGCGACATTATTGGTTGCTTCAAATTCTAATCGATAGGCAAACTTGAAAATGTGATCAAGGGGGATAACAAATTGAACATGAAACAGAGCCATCTTCTTGAAGCCCGCTCACCTTTTGATTGCGAAGGTGAAGTTGAGGGTGCGAGTTGCAGGCAAGGAAAACCGCGTCGCCGGAGTTTGAAGAGATTCGGGGCCTGCTTCTAATGGAAACACGCAGGGGAGGGAGCTCTCCTCCCTCCTACAAATCTGTTGTTGCTAACAAAGGTAAATCCCCTCTGGGCAAAGTCAGAGATTTGGAAGAAGAGGAATAGAGTAATAATGAAAAGGAAACAGAGGGGGGCAGACCCAGGGAAGATGTCAGCACTAGAGACAAAGAAGAAGAAGACAAAAGTCAGGGTACTAAGAACAATAAACAAAAAGGACCATGCAGACCCAAAATGGAGGTCACTCCCAGAGTGGTGTTAAATGATCCAACACTTCAGGCACACAGAGAACATATGGGAACCTACGCTATAATCTGCAAGTTTATGGGAATATGGCCCACCGAAAAGGCTTTACAGTTATGGATTAAGTATCACTAGAAACCCAAAGGTAGTATAAATCTACATCTAGGGTCCAAGGGTTTCTTCACGGTGGTGTTCACAAACATCGAAGACAAAGACAGAATATTTGAAGGAGGACCCTACTTTTATGCAGCAGCTGGCCTCTACATGCGGCCTTGGAAGATGAACTTTGTGCCAGAACGGGAGACGTTCACTTCGGTACCGTCTGGGTAAGACTTTATTCTCTTCCTCTTGACTATTGGCAAACTGAATCGCTTGTTGCCATAGGTAACAAACTAGGACGTTTTGTCAAAGCTTCGGAAGCCACAAGAAGAGGAAAATACACTTCATATGCAAGGATCTGTGTGGAAATGGATCTATCAGGGGCTCTTCCGGATGAAGTCATCCTAGAAGTTTTTGATGAGGAATGGGTTCAAACAGTAGATTATGAACATATCGCTTTCAGGTGTCGTAAATGCCATGAACATGGACACTTGTTCAAAGATTGCCCTCTTAGTCAAGTAGAGAACAAAGCCAAAACTAAGGAAATGAAGGATCAAGACAGCTTCCAAAAAGTTATAAGCAGAGGAAAAGGCAGCAAAAAAGGATCAAGGCAAACACGTAATGAGGGGCTAAAGGTTAGCGAAGATAAGTATCATGTACTGGAGGAAAACGCAGAAATGGTAAATGGAGATCAATCTATGACGGATGGCCCTAAGGGAATGGAAACGAAAGGGGTAGCAGACTGCAACCCATCACAAGAGAAGGATAATAAGAAAGAAAACATATTGAGTGAAACGGAACCAGAGATGGATTAGGAAATGACCTAAAGCGAAACAGATCTGGAAGATCATGAGCTTCAGGAAATTCTAGATAAGGAGCATCTAGATCTGGAAGGGTTCTTGAGGCAGGGGGCCATGGGAGCGATAGATTCACTACCCCAAGAAGACTGCAACAAGATTCAACAACTATTCTTATGGAAAACTCAAGATAAAGATTTAGCAAATGGAAAACTCAGTGAAAAGTAGGAACACAGAGGAGTTAAGATAATGAAAGCTATTCCAAGGTTAGCAGCAAGAAATGCAGGAAAAAATAGAGGTAGGAAAAAGCAGAAGGACCTCTTAATGGAGTGTGGAAAGTTAATGATAGACACAGGTAAGATGAAAGACCTAACTAGTTATTCATTTACTAATCTTTAATCATGAAGCTCATATCATGGAATATTAGAGGTCTAGGTAGTAAAAGAAAACAAAGAATGCTTAGTCATAGAATGAAATTGGAAATGCCAGATGTTATCTTCATCCAAGAAACTAAATGTTCCATCCAAAAAATCAAACAACTTCATAGTAAATGGCTTAATAGATTTGATTTCCTAGAGGTTAAAGCTAAAAACTCAGCTGGGGGTATTCTAACGCTGTGGAATCCAAAGAAAATTAGCATAACAGATGCAGAAGCATAGAGAAACTATTTATCAGTGGTCCTGCAACCAGTGGGGGAGCCAAAAACCTTCCTGGTCACAAATGTGTATGGTCCTCAAAGAATAGAGGACAAACTTAAATTATTGGACTCCCTTATTGATCTCAGACATAAACAGGCCGGGATTCCTTGGATCATGGGAGGAGACTTTAATATGATAAAGTCGCTCTCGAAAAAAAAGGGAGGCACCAGAGCGCTCAACAGAGATTCTTTAGTGTTTCAAAATTTCACTGAGGAGATGAAACTGGTGGATGTAGCCCTAAACAATGGAATTTTTACTTGGAATAACAAAAGAGGAGGTAAGGCACAGGTAGCCTCAAAGTTGGACAGGTTCTTGATTTCAAAGGAGCTATTGCTCACTGATACAGAAATAACAGCAACGGTCCTTCCCTTTGGCGGCTCCGACCACTGGCCGATTCAAATGGAAATCAAAGGTTTATTCTCTCCCAAGAACAGGCCCTTCAGATTCAAGAACATTTGGCTCTCTCACCCGGATTTTATCAGCAATATTGAAAAGTGGTGGTCAGAGGATTTGCAATTCCAGGGCACAAAAATGTTCCTCCTTTGTAAAAGACTTAAGCATGTCAAGTTAAAACTAAAAGAGTGGAACAAAAAGGAGTCTGGTAATATTTTTTAGAACAAAAGAGCATTGGAAATCAAATTACAAGAACTCAACCAGGCCCTAATCAAAGATGGCTTTGACAAAATCAAAAGTGATCAGGCTGATAAACATCACCAAGAATGGGATGATTTATGCAAACAAGAGGAAACATTTTGGAGGCAAAAGTCTAGAATGCTATGGCTCAAGGAAGGAGAACAGAATACAAAATTCTTTCACAGATCCACGATGGCCAACAGAGCACACAATAGAATCTCAACGATAAAGGATGAAAATGGACAGGCACAGAATACCCATAATAGTATTGAAGCCGTGCTTGTCCAATATTTCCGAGATATCACCCGAGAAAATAATCCAGATAGAGAACTTTCCATCAAAGAAATCACTAGGCATTCCTAAGTTAGTGTCTAGAGAGGATAATTTTAATCTCAACAGGCCTGTTACCGGTGAAGAAGTTAGTGAGGTTCTTAAAGACATGAAAAACTGCAAAGCACCAGGACCGGATGGTTTCAATGTGGATTTCTTTAAAGCTTGTTGGCACATTGTTAAACAAGACATTCTGGATGTGGTGGAGGACTCCAAATCCAGTAGAACGATCCTGAAAGCCCTCAATACTTCCTTCATCTCCCTGATCCCCAAGCAGGAATCGGCCCAAACTGCAGACAAATACAGACCCATTGCTCTATGCAATGTGGTTTACAAGATCATCTCTAAGGTAGTGGCAAACAGATTTAAACCTCTCCTTCCTTCTTTAGTTTACGAGGAACAATCAAGGTATGTGGAGGGCAGACAAATATTTGAATAACATCATTCAAGCCCATGAGGTGGTCCACACGCTTAACAGCGAAAAACAGGCGGGGATGATAATGCAATTAGATATAGCAAAAGCCTATGACAAGGTCAATTGGAGCTATATCAAAAAGGTTCTCATGGCTTTTGGGTTCAACCATAACTGGATTCGATGGGTCATGGCTCTGGTGACCTCTTCCAGTTTTTCAATTCTGGTGAATGGTTCCCCCCCAGAGATTTTTGTTCCTTCTAGAGGCCTCAAGCAGGGGGATCCGCTCTCTCCCTTTCTCTTCATTCTCATGATGGAGGGACTAGGCAGATCTATTAAGCATGCTAAAGAAATGGGCAAAAATCAAAGGTCTGCAATTATCGGAAAATGGTCAAGCTCTGACTCATCAACAATTTGTTGATGATACCTTGCTGCAAGGGCTCCCCACAGTCAAAGAAGCTTCAACCTATAATCTAATCTTGAAGGAATTTGCTCTGGCTACAGGTATGAAAGTTAATCTTTCCAAGTCCAAATTTTTTTCTGTAATACTAATATTGCTATTCAGAGAAACATTTCAAGAATTCTGGGCTTCCAACGGGACTCCCTCCCTACAAAGTATCTGGGAATTCCTCTTACAGACAGACCAATGCACAAAAGTATCTGGGAATAGACGATTAATAAATTGCAAGACAAAGTCAAAAATTGGACTTTCCGGGTCATGAATCTGGCAAGCAGGTTGGTTTTAACAAAGGCGGTTCTACAATCGATCCCGGTTTTAATGTTATCGGCCCTCCCAGCTCCCAAAGGTGTTTTAGAGAAATTCAGAAACATTCAAAGAGATTTCCTCTGGGGGAAAGAAGAAACTAGGAAGAAATGGGCCTTGGTCTCTTGGGACAAAATCTGTAAACCCAAGGGACAAGGAGGGCTAGGCTTGGATGATCAGGAGATTCTCAATAAAACTCTAGGAGCCAAGCTTTGGTGGCGCTGGGTCCAAGAGCCACAAGCTCAATGGGCTAGAATCTGGAAAGAAAAATATGCAAGCTCTTGGCACACCAAGGATCTAATAAGAATGTCAGGCAATGTGAAAGGGTCTCACATCTGGAATAGAGCCTGGGACAACAGAAGCCTTGTTCAAAATAACAGCTTCTGGGAAATCAAAGCTGGTGATCTGGCACTCTTTTGGGAAGATAAGTGGCAGCAAGAACCAATTCTGCTAATAGAGGATTTTATTAGTCTCAAACAGGAAACAGACAATCAAGGGTTAATTAAAGTCAGGGATTTCTGGGATCAAGCTCAGACCTCAAGAAAATGGAGAAGCTGGAGTAAACTTAACTATGGAGATGATAGCCCCATGAAAATTAACGCAGAAGCTCTTGGAAGCATACTTAAACAAAGAATGATTTTAGCTACAGAGGGGCAGGATCAATTGAGATGGGGCAATAACAATAAAGGTAACTTTGATCTTAAGGAAGCCAAAAACATGCTTCTTGGGCTAGATTACAGGGCTCCAAACAAAACTTGGCAGCGCCTCTAGAAGCACCAAGGCTGGATGAAAATCAAGATTTTTATGTGGTTGGTTCACCATAAAAAAAAATTTAACTTGGGATAACATACAGAAAAGGGGAGTCTTGGGACCCTCCAGATGTCAGTTTTGCGAAGAGGAGGAGGAAAACATGGAGCACATTCTCAACAGCTGCCCTTATACTACCTGGTTATGGGATTCCTTCTCTTCCATTTTCCAGCAATCAGACAGGGACAGTAACAGTGTCACTAATACCCTGAACAATTGGAGAGTTAATTTTTCAGAGAATGAGTTCATTAATCTGGCCTGGACTTTTACGCCAAACTTCATAATCTGGAATATTTGGAAGGAAAGGAATAAAAGGATTTTCAAAAGTGAAAAGTCCACCCAAGTTCTTTTTAATCTTATCCTGAAATAGCTTCGGGAGACTGTTAGTACCACGGTTAAAAATCTCCCCAATAAACCTCTGTCAATGTCGGCGCTGAACATTCTCAGACAATTGGGAATGAAAGGGATTATTCCTCAAGGTCTAAGCAGAAAGGTTTCAGCCACAGACATAGGGAAGGAGTTCTGGCAACCTCCACCGAAAGGATATCTGAAATAAAACATTGATGGGGCTTCAAAAGGCAACCCGGGAACAGCTGGTTTTGGAGGAGTTTTAAGAGATGAAGACGGCAAAATCATTTTTATTTTCCATTATCATCTTGGCAGAGCTACTAATAATATCGCAGAATTAATGGCGCTGGAACAATGCCTGGAGTTTCTGATCCAGCACCGTTGCTCTAATGTCATAATTGAAGCGGATTCAGATATCACCATTAACTCTGTGAAAAAAATTAATTGTGGTACTTGCCCGGAGAAAGTTTCTAATCATTGGAAACTTCTCCTGGTTTACCAAAGAATCCAGGTTCACCTCCAAGAGCTGCAAACGGTGAGTTTCAATCATGTTCGTAGTTTGGCCAATAAATTAGCAAACCTTCTTGCCAACCAAGGGGTGAACAACGCTGAAAGCGGGATAGCATACAAGTGGCGAGAAATTCCTCCAAACCGTTTAAAGATTCTCTACAAGGAGCAAGGTACAGAGGACAAGGAAATGTTTGATTATTGGTCCCGGTCAACAGGCTTAAATCAATTTTTTCTGTCAAGTGGTTTCTCTTCCTTCTGGAATGCATTTGACAGAATTTCAAGTAGGGATCTGTCTCATACTCTTCCGGAATCACGTGAAGGGAAATATCAAGTTCTCGGAGGAAATTTTAAGGAGTCAATTAACAAAGAAGCTCAAGCTCGGGGATAGGTACAGTGTTCAGAACAGACAGAGATTGGAAATTTGTTTGCCAGCAAAGGTTTTTTCCCCTCTTCCCATCCTTAATTCCGAAAACCATGCTTGGGCCGGATGTCTGGTGATCGCAAGTCTCATAAGCGGTAAGTGGTATTCAGGTTATGGCAGCGATCCCATAGATTAGGTGACGCGTGGGCAAGGTACGGTTTTAAATACCGTTGTTGATCGCACACTATTCTTCAGACAGGTTGGTGAGTGCGATATGATCCCTGGCCATTGGATTCAACAACCAAGATCAACGGTTGAGAATGTGGATGCAGTTTGGTGGGTCCGACAGCTGAGCCTCGTCATACCTTTTTTAGCGTATCCTCTCGCCTGTCTTGTGGGTCCGGTGATGCATACGGGTTGTGAATTTTACGTGGTGGAGTCAGTGTTTAGAAATATTGGCGGGCAGCAAATTGCTCTGTATGGGAAACGCCATTCCTTTAACTCCCACAGTTACACGGATGGTGTGTTAAGTGATTTTGTTTAGCTCAGTGTTCTAGTCTATTTTTGAGTCTGGCGGTTTACGCAATGTATTTCTTTTGAGTGTTTAGAGGTTTGATTGTAGGGTTCGAGGCTTGTACCTCTCGCCCGTTATTAGTTACTGTAGGTTTTTATCCTTGGTGTGTAACTCACCAAGGATTGTTGTACTCTATGTATTTTTATCTGTTGTTTATGGAAATAGAAGGTCCGACTCTTACTTTAGCAAAAAGAAAATGTGATCAAGGGGAGACTTAAGCACTATTCCAGCACCCTTACCATGCCTACACGATGCACCATCAAAGTACATGTACCAAACTCTATCATTGAGATCCTTAATCTTATCATCAGGAGGAACTATGAAATTAGACATTATAGCGTAATTCCCAATGTCAGATTGCTCTTTAATTATCTCGTTGTGAGGTCTCTTAAGATCTTCAACATGGAATTTTCTTTCGGGCTCTCTATTAAGTCTTACAAAACCATCACCGCTAGGAGAAGGAATCATAGCATATGACTAATTCATTTGAATACTTCCTCCTAGATCAGAGGCCCACTTTCTGGATAAAAGCATACCCCAGGCATCAGGCACATCAACAACAACAATATCCATAACAATCATGATGTCTGGGTAAACTGATAGATGAACTTGTAAATCTTTGATCAAATCATGCACTTCAATTTTCTTAGAATCCATGGCACATATATTATAGTAGGGTCTAGAAACTTTTAAGTTAAGCTGTTCCATGACCCCTTTAGTCATGACACAAGCTGATGCACCAAAATCCAACATGCAATTATTCAATTTATATCCATTAACTAACAAGGTGATAAAGAAAGGCTGGTGATCTTTGTTATCTACATCTAAGCTTTGCAAATATATGGGAGCAACGTGTTAGTCAACTTCCCGAGTCTTCCATTGAGAAATATTTACTTGAGGACCCTGAATAGCTTTTAGTAACTTGTCTCTTTGGGAAGGGATTTTAGCAATTTCGGAGACAGGAACCCAAATTTTCGCATTGTTAAACCAACTTCCCAAATCGACACCTAATCCAGAGTTTAAACCAGGGTTAAAAGTTCAAGGGGGAATTTGATTCCCGCTCTGATCTTTATCCCTTCTCTGATAGATTAAACCTTTATCTCTAGCAATTTCCATGATTTGCTCCAGAGAAGGTTTTTCACCATATAACTTAGCCAAAATGTCATCTTCATTTTCAAGGTTATTTATACTAAAAGTTGATGAAGGATTCATAACGTCACAACTATTTTCCTTGACCTCCATCCAATTATCCATAGACAAAGGAAACTTGTTACCTACTACATTTATTTGATCACCTGCCCCAAACATTCCATTATCCAAGATTCTTCTAACGATGGGGCAAGTGGCCTCTTCATGAAGAGCATCACAAACCCAACAGTAAGGAGGAGCATTATCGACCAAATTAGTAAACGGATTAGGAGGTCTCTGCACACTAGATTGACCCTTCTTTTGCCAATGTTATTTCTGTTATTATTATTTCGAGGTTGGAAATTTTGTGTTTGTGTTCTTTCCATTTGGATCAACCTATTCTGCAAAGTAGCTATCTCCTTATTATGATTAATTTCCATGCTTTCGATCTTTTGGAGCAATTTCTACACAAGTTCGCTTTCAGGTTCTTGAACTGCTTTTCCTTTAGGTTCTTTTAGATTCGTAACAGCTCTACCGAAACCTGGGATCTCAGACTTCCTAGATGTTGCCTTGTCCTTTTCAAGCTCTATAGCTAAGGCCTGGCAATCCCTATAATCATTAAGTCTAGCACACCTTAATTCATAAGATGGCTCAGGACTAAAGGCATCAATGTAAAAATCTCGAAGAGATTTGTCGATAGGTTTATAGCCTTGAGGTAATTCTCTAACAATACCATTAAACCTTTTGTTAAATTCTTCAACAGTTTCATTCTCTCTCTTTTTTATTATGCTAATAGCTTTTACGAGGTGTCTTCCTTCTCTCTTATCTCCATACTTTTCCTTAAAGGCATCAATGATCGATTGTAAGGAATCAAATGAATTCCGAGGCTTTTCAGTAAACCACTCATGAACATCGCCCCCCAATGTTAAAATAAAAAGAGTCATTCTAACATCCTCATGATCGAAATCAGCAAACCTTGCATACTTAGCCATCCATATACTAAAATCTCTCAGATGCGAATTAGCACTAATCGCATTATCTCCCTGAAAGCTAGGCAAGTTATCTATCCCAAGTGATGTAAGATCATTGGGATACCCTGGAATGTTAGAAAAATCACAAGGGGCATACATATCCATGATGTCGTGTCCAACTGGACTGGTAAAAAGCAAATCGATATCAGAGAGGGCTTCTTGTCCGAGGTTAACAAGAAGTGTACGAGAAAAGAGTTTGTGTAATCGTACCCTAAGAGCCCTTTCAGGATCAGGAGCAGGATTGCACAAACTGCTTGGATGTCTCCTAGTATACACTCTTGCAAATGATATATGAAGTGGAGTCGCCACCCGAACAGGAAGTGAAACACGAAAAAGCTCGAAAGGAAAGGACCAAGGACAAAGAAAACTCTATCCCCGGCAACGGCGCCAAAAAATGTTGTCGCACAGATTGTCACAACAACGTTCAGACCGGGGGCTGTCAACCTGATCCCCGATCTCTCCGTTTAAGCCGTCTCCTGCGGCTATGGGGGGTAGACCCTATGGGACAATGGATGACCAACTGTGGACCAGTTGAGTTGGGAGACACAAGGGAAAACAAGCACTTAATTGATTTTATAAGTTAATGTGCCAGTGCCTTATGGAGTTAATGACTGAATGATTATTTATTAAATGCTTGCAGAAATATGAACTCATTAACAATCATTTACCATCAAATAACTCAAACAAACATTTAACTTTTACCAAATGCGAGATAATAGATAAATGCTCAATAGCTTAACAATATTCCAGCAATTAAAATTTGAAAGATTAAATGCTTTAAATAACCATATAATTTTAAATGCTAACCAGTTATCACCTTCATATAGCTAATATTCAAATGAACATTTAAGCATGTTTAACCATATAAAAATGATAAATATTAATCCCACATCAAAATTTTAGGCACAACAAAAAAGATATATCGCAAACATGAAAAAATCCTTGAGCCAAGACTGAATCTGGCAAAATATTTCGAAGATTTTTTTTTTTTTGTATTTTTTATATTTTCAAATAAAACAAAACTAGGCTAAACGAAAAGTAAAGGCTAAATAAATGAAACTTAAATCTAAAAAATCTAAAAGCCTAAAGATTATTTTTCATGCTTTTTGGGATTTTTACATCTTTTTATATTTTTAAAGTCAAAAAAAAGGTCTACAATCTAAATCAAACTAAAATCTAATTTAAATTTAGCATATATTATATATATATATATAATATATATATATATATATATTATATATAATTATTATTATTATTTATTATTTATTAATATTTGATTTTGAAACAAAACCAAAACTAAATCAAAATTAAACTAAAACAAATTAAAAGCTAAACTACAAATAAAACTTAATTTTATCTGAATCTAAAATCTAACATTACTTCATGAAATTCAAAACTAAAAGTAGAAAAAAGAAAAAAATCTAGACACACTAACAAACAAAAAAAAAATACGCTATCCTACCCTAATCGAAATATTCATAAGCAAACATATTGTTGTTGTTTTTTTTTTGCTGTAGGTTTGTGACGGCACGATTCGAAGAGAGTAGCCACGCAAGGAAATGTTGCGTCAGGGTCCTTCGACGACAGTGTGGAAGCTTGGAAGCTGGTAGTCAGAGGCTCTGCGAGTTTGAGGAAGGCTGAACGATGGAGGATAGCTGAACTGCGGCGGATGGGGACATGGAGGAGGTTAGAAGGTGCAGTAATGAGCTGCGTTTGGGAGCTGCAGATCAGAGGAATGAAGGCGTGCAGGCTTAGGAAACTCAATGGAATGGAGGAGGTTGTGATGAGAGGAATGAGCTGTGGGGTAGTGGCTAAGGAGATGAATTTGCTTGCAGGTTGGACGCAGTTTCTAGAGGACATGGGGAAGAATGGATGTGAGGGATGCGTGAGGAAAAGATAGCAAAATGGAAGTGCATGGATAGAGCTTGCTGAACACAAGGGGAGAGAGAGCTGCGTGGAGAGATTGGATGCTAAGAGAAAATGCATGGAGATGGAAAGGATGCAGCGAAAGGAAAGATGCAGAGTGAAGAGGTTTGGTAGCAGTAAATGGAGAAGTGCAGGTCCGAGGGTTTGGATAGTTGAAGAAACGAAATTTCAAATTTTTTCCCAAAAAATTTGCAGACTCCAGGCAACAGCAAACAAATTTCCTAGGAAAACCCCTAAAGCTCTACACAAAATCAATATTTAAGATTCCATGTTTTAGATTTTCCTGCAAGAGTTGATAGACAGGGACTGAGCTAAAGGTTGGCCACGATCCAGGAGGCCCACACAGCCTTCTTAAAAAAAAAAATCGAAAAATTTTCCCGGAAATGAAACCCCAGCAAGTAGAATTGTACACTTGCAAGAAAACTGGTTCTGAGGCCAGATCTGGCTTCCCACAAAAAATTCTTCTCAGGCCTACAACCTGTAATGGAAAGATAAACGCCCAGAAAATATATATGCAAGGATTAAAACTAAAAACCCTACAAACCAGCTACAATATTTACAGTTTCATGACTCTACAACAGCGAGATTTGTCAGTAATCCTCAATAATATTTCAAAATTTCAGATTTACTATGAGATACTTCAGAAATCTCTCATGCAATTCAAAAATAAACTTTAAATGACCAACCCAGAATTGAAACTGGCTAGGCTCTACAAGAGAATGCTTTTCGGGAGTTGGCTGGTTCAGCCTAGAACTTCCCCAAATGCCCGTTAATCTTCTCAATCTGGATTTCCTGCACAGCTCACTTCAGCTATCAATAAAGAGGGAAAAAACAGTACTGAATTCCAAATCCAATGGAGATACCTGCCATTCTTTCCAGAAATTCTACTACTATTAAAACCCTAGTGAGTAAACAAGATACCTGTGTTCAACATCACTCTTCACCAAGCTATTACTAATGGCTGAAAATAAAATTATGCAGAAAATAAAGCAGCTTACAACACTTTAGGAGAGTAACACCAGCAAGATTTCAACCCCAAAATCTTTTTTTATTGCATAAGAAAAAGTTTACAAGAGAGCTTTCTTCAACACAAGACTCACAGATCGAATGATCTCAAATGACCCCTAACACCCTATTTAAAGGAAAAATTCCCAACGGCTAGTTCGAGTGATCCATGTCAAAATGATCTTGACCGTCGATGAGGATCAAGATATCTTTTAATCTCATCCGTTGAAATTTTAATAAATTAAAAGTTAAAATTTTGCATTTGTTTTCTCAAACTTTCGATCTTATTTTATTTTTTTTTATTTATTTATTTATTTTTTATTTTTTATCTATTTTTAAAATTTTATTTTATTATTTTTTTTAAATTTTTTTTATTATTTTTATCTTATTTTATTTTTTTTTAATTTTCTTAATTTTTTTTTTATTTTTGGATCCTCGAACTTAGCCTTTGAAAAAATCACCTAGGACCTAGGACTTAGGACTTATGAGGGGATTAGAACATTTTCTAACCCTCAAGACACTTTACATCATGACTTTTACAATTTTAAATCTCAAGGGGGGAAACCCATTTGACATAGACCTTCATACACTACCCAGCTCTGTGACCAAATATAATCTAGCAGATCAATGCACTAGGATTCCCCTGAGATTTTAATGACAAAATTCATTCCGGCTTTGGGGTTAGGTTGAAGGAAAACTCTGTCGATCATGGATCAGTGAGACAAAAAACCTTCTGGAACGTAGATTATCACTAAAAAATTAGGTCCACCTAGGCAATTTACATACATGACTCATATCTGCTAAGATTATTTACAATTTACACATGCAGACTGTGTTTACAACATAACACGATCAGGCTAATGATGGAAGTCGAATGGCACAGACACATCGATGAAGCACTATCCCTTTTGAAAAAAGGGGGTAACTGCTATGTGTAGTTGACACGTAGTGGTCGACACTGACCATCAAGAGCGGTCTCCTCCACCTGTTCAAAACCTTGCTTGTCAACTGCATTTGTAGCCCTTTCCTTTAATACCTTCTAGTCTGGACTTGATACCATGCTAGCCAATGACTCTCTTAGCTTCAAAAGGAGCCTAAAGGTGAAGTAATAGCTAGCAAATCTAGTCTTTGCAATCTTCAACAACTCCAATCTTGAGTGACTGCGAAAAATCCCATGGGTATTGCTATGATTTGTAATAAATTTTATCATTTGTTTGCCTTTCTTGTACAAATCACCAATCCATTTGTATTGTTGGTTTTTGTTCTTAATAATATCATGCATCAAAAGGTTCATTGTGTGAACCAAACACCCAAACCAAAATATGTTGGGGTATTTATCCTCAATAATTGCTCCCGCTGCTTTACGATTAGCAGCATTATCAGTGATGACTTGGATGACATTGTATGGCCCAATACGTTCAATTGTTTAAACTAATGGTTCTGCAATGTTGATGCCGGTCTTGAACTTCTTTAAGTAATCATATGTTGAAAGAAAGATGGCACCACTAACAGACACAACAAGAACACTTATCAATGGCTTGCCTTTTGAATTTGTCCATCCATTAGATACAATGGACACCCCATGCTCAATCCAAGAATTTGTCATTCTACTCAAAGAATGTGATATTTTTGCTTTTTCATGATCAAGTCCAACGGTTCTCGCCTTGTCATACCCAGGGCTCTTGTATCCTTTAGTGGCATCATTTATGGCAAAAACCATTTCATGCCAATAAGATGAGCGAAGAACATTGAATGGTATCCCACATGGATAAAGAAACCGGTAAATTTTTGAATCCACATCATTCCTACACCCTTCATCAAGGAAATCTGATATGGTTGTACGCCTTAAAGAGATGTTTGGTCCTGTGCCTCCATATCCACTGCCATGGGAGGACGCTGAAGGAGTTCTTTGCGCATGTTGATGTGATTGTGAGTTATGTTCAAAGAAACCCTTTGATTTTTTAGATTTGTTTTAGGCTTCCTCCTCTTCCCTTATGTATTTGGCTCTATCTGTTGTTGACACACTTGCACAAGTTTTGATTCCTATTGGTTTATCTTCATCTTGTGGCCTTTTCCCACAGAGGTGCCTTCTGTTACGAGTGTATGAACCTGTGTAAGTTTTGTTGCAATGGGGGCATTCAAATTTAGTGGTTCCACCCCCTTTCACTCCTTTAAGCCTAGCAACATATTTCCACAACGGGTTTGGTCTTGTTTAGTTTTTTGAGTTGAATCATGTTCACTCTCTTCCCCCTCACCAAGGTACTCCTCTCCGAGGTTTTCATCAAATCCACTATAACCCACTACTTCATCCTCTTCTCCATGATCAACCCTCTTTCTACTCTCCAACACCATAATAACCAAAAAAGGAACTAAGAAGAAGAAAATGCCAAACCATATAACCATGATGTTTGAACTTTGAAGTTTTAAGTCTACAAAAAAATGGAGGAATGGAAATGGGAAATAGAGAAAAAAATATTTATTTAACAATGAACATAAAAAAAAAATGTTTGATTAGTGTGTAGATCCTACCTCTTTGGCCTTCAATCCCAAGCTCCAATCTCCCCTTGCAAGCTCCTTCAAGCTCCTCTCTCCAAGCTCCTATTACTCTCCAATGGATGAAGTGAATAATGGGAGGGGAGATGGTCTATTTATTTTTTTCCCTCTCCCCTTTCCCTCCCTTTCCTCTCCCTCTCCACCGTCGGTGATCGCCCCTCCCTCAAGGCCATGCGACCTTTTTTTCTGGCATCGGATAGGAGCGCTTTTTAAGAGGGGGGAGTAGTCGGGAGCAATCGCTCCCTGACCACTCCCTCCTCTTAAAAAATGCTCCCAGAGCGTACGAGAGTGTTCAAGGAGCGAACGCTCCCGACCACTCCCCTAAACACTCCTGAAAATCTAGAGAGCGTTTTTTTTGCCAGGAGCGCGCTCCCAAATAGCTCCCAACTGGAGCACAATTTCAGAGCGGGGATGTGAGGGGGGCATGCTCCCCCACAAGCCTGATTAAAACTACTAGAAACTAGAAAAGACAATTAAATCTATCATCTACAAATTCCTCTTGCCACAAGAAATATCTAATTTCTAAGCAAGTCGTGTTGGTCTTCTACGAATATCCTCCCGCATACTCCCACGACCAGAACCAGAAGGCACATGCCCTCCATGTGAGGATGTACATGGAGGTGGCGGCAGCAAAGGAACAAGACTTGGAACTCGAGCACTGGCACTGCTACTGGATGTTGGGCGTGGCATGGTTATTGTTGCTTCATCTTCATCTTTCATAAGTTCTGCTTCCAATTCTTCAAGATGTATAGTGCCATCCTCCAAATTATCATCCTCTAGGTGGTTGTCCCAAATTTTATATGTTGGATCCTCAGCCCGATCACAATAATGACTCAACAACATCAAGTTGTAGTGCACATAAACCAAGCTTTCTGCCCGGTTTTCATCGAGTCTATTTCTTCTCACATTATGTATGAAATTGTAGGTTCTCCAACACCTCTCTGCAAAAGAAGTATTTACAACCTGTGAGAGAACTTTTTTTTACAATTTTGGCAAAAGTCCCATGCTGCCATATGCTTCCCACCATGTGAGGGCATCAAATCTATCTCTATCTTCCATTGCATGCAAAGAACCAAACAAACCAGCGCAACTGAAGTATCTGCCTAATTGAAGACACAAATTAGCACACTCCTCCCTGTTAGGTACCAACTTGTCTAATGCTTGCATATATCCTGTAGATACCTCTAGATCTGTATGGGGTTTGACCCTAACCCCACCCCTAGGTGCAGGTTGGCCCAACCAAGATGGAGAGTAGTATTTTGGCATAAGGATATATGCCAAGGCATGTAGTGGAACATTAAGTTTATTCCACTGTGTATACACACAATTGTGAATCAGTGTATACAAGTTGGGATCATCTCTCTGAACAATATCTTTTATTTGCCCCAACATGGTATCCATCTGCTCATACACCTCCCCAATCATTGGTTTATATATATCTGCAAAATGAATCATGTTATAAATGCGCTTGGTGAATTCCAATACTTGCCTCACACGTGCCCAAAACTGACCATCAAGAGCAGTGTCCTCCACCTGTTCAAAACCTTGCTTGCTAGCTGCATTTGTAGCCCTTTCCTTTAATACCTGCCAGCTAAGTCACCAGGTTCGTGTTCATGTTCAAGTTTGGCGACCTTGAAATTCGAATAAAGTTTGGCACCTAAAATTTTGCCGATAAAGTCCAACATAAAATTCGACATATAGAAATTTGAAAAAAAATGTATATATATAAAAAAAATCAATTTAAAGTCAAATTCAAAATCCATAATGCACATTGCAAACACATAAGATTATTGCTCAAACATTTAAATCATTTCCACATAATTTTATAAACCATGAAAGCGAGTGCCAATAAAGAACCAACTTCCATACATGTAAGTAAACAAGGTGAGAAATTCATCATAGACATTCGCACCCATATCAAATTCAACAAAACCATAGGCCATATCAGATTTCATATATTGAAAAACAATCTGATAAAAAAATATTCAAAATATATAAACTCAAAAGTTTAAAGTAGCTTAGTAGTTTTAGAAAATTGTTCATGCAAAAAGTAAATTAGAAATCTAAAACAGGAACACAAGTTTTATTCGTGATGTTCCTGTAGCCCACTTGTTATATCAAAAAGTTATATATCATCAAGAGCAGTAGGAGCTATGAATCCGCTAGATGCTTCAGCATCAGATTGAAAATTTAATTAATATTTAATACATTTAATAATATAATTTATATTTTGAAAAATATTATACAATTTAAAAGTGTAATAAGAAAATGTATGTGTGTATTTCTGTGGAAAGAAATCAACCCACGACTATACTCATATTTAAATAAGAGTGTTTAAGCTCAAAACTATTATAACAATATTCTTATGGACATCAAAACTCAACATATCACTAAAGAGGATTGAAACTTAGATATATAGAATTGGAATCATTCTACTCAACCAATGTGTATAACAATAATTTGATACATATAATCTATAAATAAAAAAAACAAAAAATTAATTTATAATTAAATCAATCTTACAAAAAAACTAATTTTATAGTTTTAAGAAATATAATTTATATTAAAAATGTAAATAGAAAATTTTTAAATTTAATGCATATAAATATCACCACCCACCCGAATATATTTAATATATAATAAATATTATATATAATTATTATTATTATATTGTTTTAAATAAGCTTTTGGATTTAAGCCTAACGTTACCTAACATCCATTTTCTCTCACAATCTGTTGGATGTTTAGCAATAAGCTCACAGTATATCGTTAATATTACATTGTGTTAATCTCCCCAAAATGAGGCAAGGAGCGGAGGAGCGGTTCAGCAGACTCGTTCGCTAGGGTTTCTGATCCCTCTGCAACGGCAGGCCTCCCCAGAGTCTTGCAGACCTCCAGATACGACAGCATTGAGCTATCACAAATCTTTCAAAGCAGTTTAAGGACCAATGAATCCCCCCTAGGGGGGGGGCGCAGCACCTCCCCCATCAAACGATGAAGAAAGGCAGAAGCATAAGGAAGGCGAACAACCAAAGGTTCAAAATGGGGATCGCACGGATCTGAACCAACAACAGGAAAAAAAGGATGACAAAGCGCAACCCAGAGTAAGCTCGTCCACATGCAAGCCAGTGGCAACAGGACGGTCGAAAGTAGAATTTCCCAGCCATCGCATCAATGCTCAGATACAATATATGAGGGATCATGCGCTAATAGGCAAGTTCATAGGAATATGGCCGACTGAGAAGGCGTTGCGAGGCTGGATAGCAGCGAAATGGAGCCCAAAAGGACATATCACCTTGCAGCTGGGGTCCAAAGGATTCTTTACAGCCATTTTTAACTATTTGGAGGACAGAAATAGGGTATTGGATGGAGGTCCATACTTCTTCAATGCCGCTGGCTTGTATCTCAGAGGATGGGTAGAGCGCTTCAACCCGGACAAAGAGGATCTCAGCTGGGCTCCTGTTTGGATTCGGCTCTATTCGCTTCCTGTGGAGTATTGGGAGGAAGTCTCTCTACAAGAAATTGGTAATGTTCTGGGAGAATTTATCAAAGTAACAGAGGAAACAAAAATCCGTAGATACACCTCTTATGCAAGAATTTGCGTGTACATGAACCTCAACAAGGCGCTCCCAAATGCGGTAAGTTTATTCCACGACGATACTGAATGGGTTCAGTTGATTGATTATGAACATGTACCATTCAGATGTAGAAGATGTCATGCCCTGGGTCACTTATTCAGGGATTGTCCTTTAACTCAAAAACCCTCCCCCCCAGGCGCCTCTGATAAGCCTGAATCTGATGGTTTCACCAAAGTACCCAACCGTAGGAAAAACCACAAGAAAGTAGACTCAACAAGGCGCTCCCGGATGCGGTAAGTTTATTCCACGACGATACTGAATGGGTTCAGTTGATTGATTATGAACATGTACCGTTCAGATGTAGAAGATGTCATGCCCTGGGTCACTTATTCAAGGATTGTCCTTTAACTCAAAAACCCTCCCCCCAGGCGCCTCTAATAAGCCTGAATCTAATGGTTTCACCAAAGTATGCAACCGTAGGTAAAACCACAAGAAAGTAGCTCCAAATCCCAGGAAGCCTCAAGCCAGCGCTTCCAAGCCTTCAGTGAGCAACAGCTTTGAAGCATTAGCCAATGAACCTGATCTCAATCCTGATAATCCAACTCCCTCAGAGCGGGGAGCAAAGAAGGACAAACATCTAGCGCACACAGACTCCAAGCTGCTTCCAGCAGATCCGATGCTCAACGATACCTTTTCCTTAGCTAAGCTTAAAGCCCCAGCATGGTACATTCAAGGAATGGATGTAGACAATATACAATCTAACTCAAGAATAGCAGCAGAAATCAATGAAGAGCAAAATGACTCTCAGCTTATGGAGGAGGACCCAGAAAACATAGACATTGGGGAACTAGACATTCAGGGCATCGAGCAGGCATGCAGCACAAAAAATTTTGACAAAATTCCAGATCAACAGGTAAGGGATCTGGAGGAGATCTTATCCCAGGCACAAAAGCAAAAATCTCTAGGTATTCAAACGGGTAGTCCATGGGATGGAAGAGTTATTACCAAAGACATCAAAAAACGTGGAAGAAAAACAGATCTTCAACGAACAATCAGAATAGGAGCAATGTTAGTGGAGTCTGGAAGATACTCCAAGCTAACAAAGTATTATGACTCCCTCCAAAACTCTTCCCAATGAAGTTAATATCATGGAATACTAGAGGGCTTAACAGCCCAGGGAAAGGGAGACTTCTTAAAAAAATGATAATGCAAGAAAAACCACAAATTCTTTTCCTACAAGAAACAAAATGTAATTCAAGTGCTCTAGAAAGGATTGCAGCAAAAGCATGGCCAGGAGGTCTCAACGTGGCTGTAGATGCAGATGGAGCGTCTGGAGGCCTAGCAATCCTATGGGATGCTCGTTCTATAACACTCACCAACATTCATGCTAACAAGAATTTCATCCAAGCAATATTTCACATCACAGGGACCAACACATATGGGCATCTTACCAATGTGTATTTCCCCCAGGAAACCATGCACAAGATAGAAACCCTGAATACCCTCTCGGTAATCAACTCTGCCAGAGCGCACCCCTTGTGGATAGATGGGGGCGATTTCAACATGATTACCAGGATAGAAGAAAAGAGGGGAGGCAGGAACAGTGGGAACAAAGATGGGATTCACCTAAAGGACTTCATTCAGAATAATTGGCTTATTGACATGCCTTATAACAACGGTCTTTTTACCTGGAATAACAAAAGAGCGGGGTTGCAACAGATTTTTTCTCGTCTTGACAGATTCTTAATATTAGACAACGCTATTCACTTAGGGGGAGATTTTGCTGCATCTATCATGCCGATTGGGGGATCGGATCACTGGCCAATCTCACTACAATGGACTCGTCCGGGAAACACCATTCGAAGACCATTTCGATTTGAAGCGTTTTGGATGTCTCATCCGGACTTCAACAACTTAATCAACACAAAATGGAATAATTTCACTCCTCCTGAAGGAACCAAGATGTTTCAGTTTCAATAGAAGCTCAAGCATCTCAAGGGTAAGATCAAACACTGGAATCATACTTCTTTTGGCAATATTTTTCAGGCTCAGAGTGCTCTCGACCAAGATATGAAACGCCTGCAATAGAGGATCATAAACGAAGGCCGATCAGAAGACTTGTCAGAACAGGAAAAAATTCTTGAATCACAAATCTCAGAAAGGGAAAAACAGGAAGAAACGCTATGGAGGCAAAAATCAAGAATAAAATGGCTTAAGGATGGAGAAAAAATACAAAATTTTTTCATAGTACCACCATCCAACGCCGAATGAACAATAACATAACCCACATACAAAATGAGCAAGGGGATAAAATGGAAACTCATGAAGAAATCGAAAGAGAATTTGTAAACCATTTCAAAAAGGCGCATCAAGAACCTCATATAAATAGATCGATTGCCATAGAAAAAATCACCAGGAACATCCCGAAATTAATTACAAAGGCGCACAACCTCCTTCTTCTCAGACCAGTAGTGCAGGAGGTTGAAGCAGCAGTCCGTCAATTGAAAGCTGGGAAGGCGCCTGGTCCGGATGGGTTCACCTCGAACTTTTTTCACAAGTTCTGGGATTTGATCAAAATGGAAGTTTGGCAGGTTGTCGAGGAATCAAGATCCTTGAGATGGACGTTTCCTGGAATGAATGCCACATTTATCGCCCTAATTCCCAAGGAAGCTTAGCCCAGCACTCCTGACAAATACAGGCCTATTGCCCTCTGCAACATTATCTACAAGATTGTCTCCAAAATCATTGCCTCCAGACTCAAACTGTTGCTCCCTCTCATAATCTCGCCTGAGCAATCTGGATACGTCGAAGGGAGGCAGATTACGAATGGTATTATCCTCACTCATGAAATAATCCATTCCTTAAAGCAATCCAAGAAGCCAGGTATGCTCCTTAAAATTGATCTTTCAAAGGCTTTTGACAGTCTCAGTTGGTTGTACATTAAAAAAACCCTTACTACTTTTGGTTTTGCTCCCCCTTGGGTTAGATGGGTTATGAGTTTGTTATCCTCCTTTTTTTCTGTTCTAATCAATGGTATCCCTTCTTCTCCCTTTCGACCAATGTTGCAGGAAT